>KB292101.1:20626-43310 GCA_000328365.1 Capitella teleta
TTTACTAGCTCTCGAAGTGGGTGAGCCAGTTTGGAGAGGTTCTGGGAATATCGTTTTATATAATTCACGAGACCAAGGAATGACTGCAGCGTTGCCTTGTTCTTCGGTGCCTCCATTCCTTTGATTGCTTCGATCGTTGAGTCATTTATACTCATTCCACCTGAATATGTATTTTGACCAAAGAAGTAGAATTTACTTCTGTTTCTTCCAGCCGCGTGGAGAAGCGTAAGAAAGTGAGAATCGTGTTCAGTCTAATAAAGAGCTTTCACCAAGCAATTATCGACGATGTTTGTCACGCCAGATAGAATTGATACTACAGCATCAATTCTTTCTTGGAACACATCTCCAGACACGTTCAGCCCAAACGGGAGCCTCGTAAATCTGTATTTTCCCCATGGTGTGTTGAAGGTTGTGAAGAGGCTGGATTCCTCATCAAGTGTTACGAGCCAGTAGCCCTGCTTGGCACCCATCGCGCTAAAAATAGTGCAACCATTTAATTCTGTGGTGAGTTCATCTACAGTCTTCATGTAGTAGGGGTTCCTATCGAGATTCTTGTTGAGATCTTTTGGATCAAGACACAGGCGAATTGATCCATCTGGCTTAACTGCAGGTACAATAGAATTAATCCATGGAGTGTGGTTATCTTCCTTTACAATGACCCCTTCATTTACCAACCTCTCCAACTCGGCCTTGTACGCAGGTTTCTTCTTCTCTGGTACTTGTCTCGGAGCATTCTGGATTGGAATTGCATCTGGTTCAAGGCGCAAGCGATACTCCCTACCCTCCCGGGAGGGTGCCCAGGCCGTCGAATACGTCGCTACAGGTAGAGAGTACATATTCCTTCGTGATGGGGAGGCAGTGGGTGATGCCATCTATCGTAATAGAAGAGGCGGATGAGTTGGTCACGTGGGGTGTTGTGATCTGTTGTCTAATTAGCGATTTGACGTCATGCGTGACAGGTTCATGCGGCAGCAGTGGACGGTCGATCGCAGGATAATTGATGTAGTTGATATCCTTGCTTGTATTTCTTCTGAGATTTGGGTTTCCACTGTGGCGAGTCACTTGGAAGATGCCTGGAATTTCTGATCCGTTTCGCACGTTGGAGGAGCAGGGTGCATTTTCCAATGATAGTCACTGGCGTTCCACGATAAGCTTGTTATTCTTACATGGCTCAGCTCAGGGGTAAAGCTTCCGAATATTTTAGTGAACAGATATTCAGGCATAACATTGCATGCAGCTCCAGTGTCAATCTCAACACTTATCTTGTGAACTTGAGGGGAGGTTGTTGTCCTTATCCATAGCGGCCAAACCAAGCCATCAGCTGACGTTTGCCTCCTATACTTCGCAATGGAAGCCATTCTCCCATAGGCGCAATGCTAACCCCGATATTCGGAATGCATTATTTCCTTACGCTTGCATCCAGGCATGGTGTTTTTGGCACGGAATGCTATCAATTGGTGCTATGAGTCAATAGAACATCACTTAAAATTTAGTTCCCCATCCCTTTAATATGACAGAGGTCGGTGTCAATAGTATACACAGCGTGCAATGTTTTGAAGTTGTGAGTTTCGTCAGAATCCTCTTCCATCTTGTGAATTGCTCGATTGCTGAGAGATCTCGGGTTGCTTCGGCGACACACTTTGGCAAAGTGTCCCTTGATGTAGTATTTATAGAGCAAATGCGGTCTGCAGCTCGACATTCTTGTCTGCAGAACCGGTTTTGTTGTTGGGTTGGTGAATCGGCTGTTGACTCTATATATAGATAACCTGTTATCTAAGCTCCTTGGCCTACTCTCATTATTCTTCATCTATGATTCTATCCTGCAACTCTTGCTCTCACCAGCTCCAATGATTGACTGATGTATATACTGGGGTGTTAGACACTTTGGTGTCAAGGAAGGGCAAGCAGGTTTCTGAGAAACCAGCACCGCTATGATCACATGAAATATACCTGGCGAGGGCCGAAAGAAGGAAACAATCCGAAAATAAGTGTAAAATGGACAAAACCGATTTAATGTTAAAAAAAGAACATTACAAAAATAAACAGAAAAAAGTGAATTGAAAGGGAAAAAGTGTTACTAACATTCAGGAGTATGAAATTATTAAAATCCACTCAACCAAGACTGAGATATTATCCCCACTACTAGCATATTGAAACATACAGAGGTCAATTAAGGTCATCGCAGACCTATGGTGAACACGATCCGGTTGATGAGAGATACAAGAAAGGCTTCAGATGACACTCTGGTAAAGGTAAAACGAATGCTGACAGTCATAATAGATATTAATTACATGTACGCATTGTGCCTCACATGCATTCAATATGGTGAAATAAGTGACAGAGAAAATCTGTTGATGAAGGCACTGATTGAATTGCTAGGGGATTGAAAAAGCGATATTGGTCAGATCAAAGTATTACAAGTGGGAATCCCTGTTCAAAGGAGACACTAACAACCATTATCATTCCTCATAGGATGCGCTGATATAATTTAATCAGTAATTTAATGTGTGACAAATATAAACATTATTTCACCATTTTGATCTCACATTTACAATAAAGAGCTAACTGCACAACATCATTTTAATTGTGCGTGATTTCATGAATCAGAAAAAAAAAAATGAAAAAAAATTGACTAGCATTTCACAGATGCATCAATTTATGGGATAAGTCTTCAGAACGACTCCATACTTGGCCAATACTCAACTCGATACCTGTTAATCGAACCCTCGCACAGACGTTCCATCCAAGTAGCGAGACCGGCAAGCAGATCGCACTGAAACATGCGATCGTCCTCCTCGTCAGTTTCGTCTGAATTGGAAGACGAGCCGTCGAAGCCCATGAATCGACCGCTCGTTTTACGAATCGGCTCGCGACGAGCGTGGTAAACCGAGTAGTACTTGCGATGGCCGTTGATGGCCAGCACTGTGCCAACGCAGTTGTTGGGGTTCATGCCAGTTAAGTCTCGCTGGAAGTCAAGCGTTTCCTCAAGCAGATGCCGATACCAACCAGCGTAATCATCGAGAAGGAGGAAGCCAAATTTGAATGCTTCAGTTCTGCCGACAAGAATAAATTCCTGACTGCCGAGAGAGCTCATGTTGTAGACTTACCCGGAGTAAGGATGCACAATTGTTGCAAAGTCCTGGAGAAGCTTATCTCGTACACTTTTATTCACGAGAATAATCACAGATCGCACTCCAGGATCGAGATTGAGGATCATTTGCTGAAAACTCTCAGGACACACAGGATGGATGTACACCGTGGGTCTACAAAGATGATGTTATATCAGGAGAGAACCGTAATTTCCGCTCACTTGACGCCTTTCTTGATCTGCTGCTGTGCTTGCTTTCTCCGCTGCTGGGCTCTCTGTTCTGCATTACGCTGAGGTCCAAGATTCTCGTTCTCTAAATTGATCATCGACCGCATCATAATGAACATTGTAGCCGCGACGAAGGTTGCCGCAACCATCGTCACCATAGTGATTTCGTCCACATTGTAGAGGAGGCTGAATGAGGGCTTAATTTCCAAACTATGTTTCTAGTTGCTCACCTGCACGTTTTATCGTAGAGTTGTTCGGACCAAGCAAAGAGACGACGCAGGATCCTCACATACAGCGGCTGAAGTGAAACGTAAATTTATGATCAAGATATACGCAGAACTCACGGCTAAATGCTCGTCAGCCAGATCGTGGTAGAACGACATGGCGTAGGGAAGAGGGTTCTTGCCACTGTCTAGCAGTCCTTCCACCATGCTGATCAGCAGAGAAGCTCCGTTATTGAACTCCTCGCTATTCTCCTCGAACCAACCTCCAGGTAGGAAGTCGTAGTGCATGCTTTCGCGGTCTTTCCTCCACATGATCGCCACCTGGTGTGTGTTGAGTGAGATAGGAGGTTTTTCGCTAGGGAAGGCATACCTTGAGGGCGTTACTGCCGTTCTTAGCGCCTCTTCCGTTAGTCAGTTCATTCACAAACATCTGCTGGGTTTCTTCATACATGTAAGCATACTTAACTCGCTCGTACTGGTGTAGCTGCTCGGAGGCATGTTGCCGGAATGTTTCGATGTACGTATCGTGTTCAATTCTCCTCTCACACAGTAACACGACACAGAGCCTGCAAAATGAAACTTTGAGCAGAGTTTTGACTCTCCAAATTAGACTGACTTCTTTTTGCGCAGTGATGAGAACGGTGGACAAAGTTCATTAAAAATTCTTTGGTTCGAGAGACGAGGAAGCAAGAGATATTTGTTAGCTTCAAATGTTTCATCCAGCATTCCACGACTGATGGTATCCATCTGGTGAACAAGTAACGTCAAAACAAAATGCCGAGATGAAAGAATTGCAAGACTCACCGAACTGGTAGCAAATGGAAGCTCAGTGTTCTCGTTGAACATCAGCAGAGTCTCAATGCTGGGGTTGATTTTGAATCTACTTTGAAGTTTCAACGTCGCTTTTCTGTGAATTGCTAGTAGTAATTTCCGCAGTGAAAACTTTACTCTCCTACCCATGCGTGTGGACGTAGCCTAGAGCAACATGGTGCTTAAAGGCAAATGCGGCCAGAACGAATCGAAGCGAGGGGTCCTCACGATTGCCAAAGACCAAGGCTCGCACTTTGTTATCTGAACGCCAGCCGTTCACAAAATCATCAAAGTTATCTCGATTCACCTACGCAAAAGAAAACACGTTTTCATAAATATACAGAGGAACTTAATGCACTAGATTACCATAGTGATGAGTGTAGGGTCAAATTGATTTCTCGTGAAAGCACGCAAGTTGCCGATGGAATAAGTACCAGAGAACCACTTGACTTTCCCGCTAATCACCAAAGCCATCCCAGGAAGTGACGATACACGCAATTTATTAGTTAACTGTCGGTCTATTTGCACATTGACACTGGCAAGGCCCAAACCTGTAAATTAACAATACGAGTTGAAATAAAAACAATCTAAATTTTTAAACCTCACCGATGGTCTCGGTATCTTGTACTAAACGATCCCAAATGCGTTCGACTTCCATGCAAGCAAAACAGAAATCTCGGTAGATATAGATGAGGTAAGGTTTATCAAAGCTGCCGGGCAGGATCTTCTCCTCGTAATTCCTGAGAAAACATGGATTCAATCATGTTTGATACGAATCAATTGGAGACCAACCGATGCGTAATGATGTACTTCTCAACACTTGACTCAACATCGGCACCAAAGTTAAATCCTCCAAAGTTAAAAGCTCCGCCTCCGAACGGACCTCCAGAGAAGAAGCTTTCAAACGACCCAAAGCCACGATGAAATCCTCCTCCCCCTCCTCCTCCCCTTCTCTGGTCTCCCGGATTAGCCGTCGTACGCCCAAAATGATCATAATCCTTCCGTTTATCAGGATCTCCCAGAGTCTGCAAACGAAACAGGTTCATGCAAAATTCCTAATGATTTGAATGGCGTGATCTGACCTCATATGCTTCATTGATTTTCATAAACTTCTCATTCGCACCAGGATCACTGTTCTTGTCAGGATGCCTGTAAATGAAGCCACATGTCATAACTATCTGCATTACCCATTGAAGGGCTGGAATTCATGTTGATCTTTGACGTTCCATGATCTCTATTTTTCAACCCATCGTTACCAGGGTTTACAATCATAATAATACGCAATGGGATGAAATAATGACATAACGATTATATCAATGAAGTAAATGAAATAAATGAATAAATGAAAGAAATGAATGAAATAAATGAAATAAATGAAATAAATGAAAATTGAAACAAGACTCGAAAATCAATTCACCGAGGGAATGAGTGGCAGTCAACCAGCGGATGAGCTAGATTCCCATCACGCAGTAGCGTAGTCTATTATAGACAATATACACATTCAGCGTATTATACGCTGACTGTATATATTGCTTCACAACCCATGGCGGGCTAAGCCGGTGCGTGACAACATGATTACCATGAAAATCATGACAGAGAACCCACCATTCTTTCGCCAGCTGTTTGTAGGCCTTTTTGATTTCAGAGAGTGTTGCAGACTTCCTCACACCGAGCACATCGTATAGGTTTTCATTTGCCACAATTGTGTTGACGCAAATTGCGAGGAAAATTACGAAAATCGCAGTTTTCATGGTGATTCATGGAAGGTTCCTCGCAGAAATGACAAGGCAAAAGACGATTGCGGTTGAAATAATCATAACGCACTGTAAACATGGTAATAATAACGCACTTTCCCGGCTTTCACTCTTCATCCTGCTGAGTCTGCTCGCTTGATCCGGATCGCAAGCACAAGATGCCGGGGTTCCGTAACGCTTTTTATAACTTCGGGATGTTTCCTTCCACTGCTCCCCCCCCCCCCCTTCCGGTATTGCACATCCCATCGGGAAGGACCTAGGCCCATTTCGGGCCAGTGAAGCAGAGCGGAGACAGAGTGCTGACTTCAGGAAGATCGCATCACGAATAGCCACGTGGTCCGGACCTTGTGGAACCAGCTGAGGGACATTCTGGAGAAGGCAGTCACAGTGTTGATCACTTATATACAGAGTAGGCCAAACGTAGTCTAACTACTCCATGTTAAACTCAATTAATAGAGTGCACTCATCTTTTCGCGATATTTTCACTTAAGGCGGCAAACAGGGCCCCGGACCATCACCATGGATAAGCTTTGTTTTGTTTGAGAGTGCTATTGTTGTGACAGCAGAACTAATGTATATTTCCTAAAATCAAAACAAAGCAGAGAGTTTTTATTGAAGTCCAATACAAGAGATGACATTCCTGTATACATGCTCGTTTACGGGCTCATCTGATTTTGCTCTATATTCGCGATCACACACCACTCGCATTTTAATGTTCATCCCTTCATTCGAAATATGCTTTTTACTTGATTTATATGCATAAATGGGCGCAGAATAACATAGTCAATCCATACCAGGTAGTTATTTTTTTTGCACAATTGATACATTTTAGCTAATTTTAGAGTTTTGTTTTTAACACTGAGTATAATACAGTGTACTACTTTAGGCCCACTCTGTGCATATACTTAATTAACCCATAGTAATAGAAAGAACATTCAACGTACGTTTATGAGGTATTCACTATTGAATTGCGCGGTCATAAAAAAAAAAAAAAAGAAAAAGAAAAAAGAAAAAAACAACCTCCAAAGCGCATCTCAATGACATTAAGTATACAGATACCACAGAAAAAGTAATATTATAAAGACATAAATGTATATGCACGTTTTAAACTCACCTTAGAGAGTAAAACAAACATCATGAGTTTGACATAAATGCACTTGGCTTAGCACAGCTCTATCAGCAAGATGACTGCGCGTGTGCGACGTGTCTTTTATACAGCAAAACACGTGTGAGAGGAGATATATATATATATGGAATTACTGAACTGAATCCTTTAGTTGGAAATCTCCCCAATTTCAAACACAGCATGACTGAAATATTCTTTTTTGAATACATATTATAATAGGTTGCCATCAAATGAGATATATTCCTGAATTCAATTTGGTTTTTGTTTTTCAAATTTTTGTTTTCTTTTAATATTAAATTGATGTGTCAGTAGGGCACCAGTTAGCTCGGCAGAATGATGACCGGTGCTTGTATTGGCTGTCTGTTGGTCAACTTGGCACCTCAAACTCGAGAAGGCGAAACAATATTTATTGATTTGGAATGATATAGAAAAAACAATTAAAAATCAACAATAAAAATCAATAACTAGATTGGAAAAAAATATATCATCATTGAACAAAACATGATTTCAAATAATAATTATGTGTATATATAACTTACATAATTTCTTATGAATATTTCTTAGCAATTTTCATTTGTGCCTGAACACCCAAGGTACATCAACGATTATTTAATATTTGACCCGGTGCACGATCAATGACATTAGTGTGCAGCTCAATAGTCCATGACCATTAAATTCATGGCCCATGACCAGACCATTAAATCCATGGCCCATGATGCATCGAACAATTGTTAACAAATCAATAAATTGAAACTAAACATCCGGCAATTGCATTCAACTCACAATTTCCTTTGATATTTTGTATTATGTTATAAAAGGTGTTTGTTATACAAGCCAATACTCTGATCTGCTCATACGTATAATGAAGTTAAATTAGAGAGACCTTGTCACAAGAAATAATTAATTAATGCTAATTAATTAATACAAATAAAAAATAATTAAAGGCTGAAGATTTGTTTCAATAGGATGACCAAGAAAACTTGAATCAAGTTAAATGCATTGAGTGAAGTGCAGGACTATACATATAAGTCTATGTGTAGCATAAAAATGCATAAAAATGTTTGATCCAGATTTGAGCATAGAATTCATGATTCATAGAATAACATGCAAAATTTGTGTGAAAAAATACACAAATCTAGAAAATTATTACACAATCAACAGGGGACACTAAAAGGTGTGAAAGAATTCAGTAACGCAGATCAAATCATAAGAAGAAAATCAACAACCGTTGAATGACGGCTTCTATCGCAAGTTCACAAGAACGAAATGAATTCCATCAGAAATGGAAACAGTTTTAGTGTAGCAATTAAAAGATCACAGACATAAAACAAATATCAAGACGGCTATTTCTGCAGTGTCAGAGCTATCCATCGACAGCTGGAGGGGGAGAGGAAGGAGAAGAGAGAAGGAGAGGGAGGAGGAGGGGAAGAGAGAGGAGAGGGAGGAGGGGTAAAGAGAGGAGGAGGAGGAGAGGTAGGAGGGGGATTGTCAGTGGCTACTTCTTCATACGGAGGCAACTCCAGCAGAACGCTCAGTGTTTGTGGAGGCGTGATTGGAGTGGGAAATTCCTGCTCTGACGTCCACGATCCGATCCCAATGGATGAGTACGAAGGAGGGGGGTTGCTTTCGCTGGGGGGAGGAGGCACGACGTAAACCGGAGGGTTCTCAGCGTAGGGCGGGGGCAGAGACAGTTGCACCTCTCCGTCTTGTCCCCTGTTCCGGAAACGAGCTGCGAGAAATATATTTATTTATTTTGTTGCAAAATGACCAAGAAGCAGTGATGGACTGACCTGAGGGCTGCTGCTGTGTGGAGTAGACTGGCTGCTGGTTCTTCCTCCATTTGTCTGATATGATTAGTTTGCCAAGGACAATACTCCCCAAGATCATCAAAGCTCCACACACTGTGGACAGAAAAAAAGAGAATTGATACGGAGATCAAGCCAGCCAAGACAAACCAATTCCAATGATGCACCAAACAAGAGGAAGCGAGATGGAATCCTCCATCGCCAAGTGATGTGCTTTCTGAAGGAAAACTCCTCCCAGACAAACAAACACAGCTCCCAGAAGAGCAACGCCAAAGAAACCGACCACCAGTTGGAGCCACAAGCGGCGTCCCCCAGGAAGGTCCTTCTTCATCCAACTGTATTGGCTGCTTGAGTCCTCCTCCGTAGCAGCAGGCGTTGGAACGTGAGGATACGCTGAACCAGCCGTGGGCCGTCTGCTCACTCCAGGCATGATGGTAATTTCAACCCTGTGGAAAATCGGAATGTGAAACCACAGGAACCACATGCTGAGCAGAGACAATAGAAGACTATTCCCTTGTCTCTCTGGTCCTGAGATGGCAAATTCACCACTGTAATCAAGTGCTGTATAACGGCGAGCATTCGTCTGCTGTCTTCCCAACACGTACCAGTGTAAAATGCTCAGGTTCACACCGCAGGTGAATTTCTTATGCAATAAACATGTTCATGAAGTGAATCAATTCTGTTGAGCTCCCGCATATATATGCTCAAAGGAAGGGAGGAGGGTGATTTGCATCTAACATTATTATTAGCTAGATGTATATTTGCCACCAGAAATTAAATTAACTAATCATGCATTTACTTCTGTAACATTATGATGACCACATACTACAGTATGCCCTCATTAATCAGAGTTTTATTAATCCGACTCCCTTAACAATCCGACTCGATGCTCTGTTACAATCCTTATTCCGATTCCCTTAATTTCCCAGTCCGACTTCAATTTTTGGCCTTTAATGATCTCTCCTGCGTTTAAGACAATACTGCAGAACAGGAAATTTCTGCGGACTGCAATTTTTCGAGGTTTTATGGCTGAGGCCTTCATTCGCGGCAATAATTATTCATGGTCAAGCATAGGGTCATTTATAGTATAACATAACCAAAAAACATTTGCGGGCATCTAATATTCACAGTCAATCATCACCATGAATATAGCAAAAATTTCACATGGCACAAAAATTCCTGTTCTACAGTAGCACATGCATGACGATTCATCTAAGATCATCAGGGCACCCATTAAAATCAAACGCTAATCATGTTTATCATTCATGTTTGAACACCATGGGATACAGAGAGTTGTCACAAATCACAACAGCCTTGATTTTTCCATAAAATGAGTCAAAAATTCAAGCTTCCTCAACGAGCTTCAATACATAGGTTTTACTGTACACTGATTTATACATTGATGTATACACTGCCTTCAATGCATTCAGCTCAATGATCAACAAGAAACATATTGGAGAAGAAACAGGCTCCGCCCACGAATGAGACCCCAGTTCATCTTCACGATGAATGCCAACTTGTAAGAAGAAAAAAAAAATCAAGCAAGACTACGGCTAGAGTTGTTTCACGCTCACCAATTTCACTACTCTACAGATTATAATTTCTCTTCCCTTTTATTTTGGTTTTCACTCCTAATCTCACAAAATACATTGTATAATGATTGTTATTGATTGTATGTGAATGTAATGAAACTGGCAACTGTTGAGTCAGCTACAGAGTGTAATCGTTACATAACTCCTGATGGTAGCGGAGCAGTTCCTCCGTAGTGTGTTATACTGCATGGGGAGAACACTGGCCCTCATCACTACGTCATAATTATTCTCTTGTCTCGAATTGCATTGAAACAACTTTTGGGTCAAACCTTAAATCCACCATTCATAAGTGGCCATATATATATATTCTGTGGATGATCTAATCATCAATTATTCAATATAGAGGCTTGCAACGAGACTAGGTAACAGACTGAAACAGTGAGTTACTTGACCTAAATTATGTCTCTTCAATCTAGCACAGATAAATCGGGCGAGGTGTGCGTAGTCTGTCTTGCTGTAGTATATGTCAGCTATCTTCAATCACTGAATTGATTGTTTCCCAGTGTAGCGAGCGGGTCATGATTCACTAGTTAGCTGACATACTACAGCGAGACGATAGGAGGTATACAGACCTCGCCCGAGAATCTGTGCTAAGTATTTGCATATTTGATATTAACTAGTGTGAGAACTTATTGGGCTTGTTACGCCAGAACTTATTTAGCTGCGACTTAAAACTGTTAATGGAGCTGGAACTGACGACATCTGCAGGGAGCTGGTTCCAGTTGTTCACGATGCGATGTCTAAAGTTCTTCTTAGCGTGGACTGTATGAGTGTGTTCCTTACATGTAGTACTATCATTTTCTTGAAGTATATTACAGCGGTGTCAGAATATAACATAGTATAATGAATATCTGTAGTTTTTGTACCTACGTGCACAATTTAACCCAATACAACTGTCGAGTTCCTCTGCATGGCTACGAAGAAGACTGTTACGCAAACCAAAGTTCACCAACTTGACGATTTACACAACAACCGACTGCATCGCTCGATGTCACTTAATCGTCTGCACTTCCGCTTTGTCACACAAGTGCGTTATGATGACGTAATGCGTTATGATCATGTTTCTTTCCCATTAATGCTTCTTTTATTGATTTTTTTTAACGGGGAAAGCACGTGTCAGCAATGGAGCTTGGAATAACTCAAATCATTTTACTTGCATTAAAAACTGCGATATCCGAAGTACCAGCGAAACATCAAAGCCATAATTATTATTCTTCCCCTACAAAACGTTCACGTGACCAATTTTGTTAATGAAGTTTACTTCGGTTGCTAAGAAAACATAAAAAATTTATTAAAAAATAAATAAATAAAAATCCTGCATTCTGGGCGCGATTTCCAAAAAAAAGCTAAAGACAGTCATTTTTTTCTCATTTTCCCCCGATTATTTTGGCTTTAATATCGTCGATTTGACCTTATTACTAAACGTGTTTTCCTAGTGCAATTGCTCAGTACTCACACGAGATCACTGATCAACGACCGTATTCACTCTCACAAGTGCTTTTGGCTGCCACTCGAATCTTTGAACAATTATCTTTCACTTAGTTGACCCGAACTCCTCTGCAGAGTTTAATTTTCTTATTTTTGCAGATGCACCCTGAGATGTCTTTTCTCCCTCCCAATGTGGCCTCGTGGACTTGGAAACCACAGGAAAGCCTGCCACCCACTCCAAGGGAGAGGCACTCCCCCATTGTGTAACACTCAGTTGGCCGCTCCGACTGGTGCTGTGGCGTCGTCTGCTCGTTAGACAATGGCACTCCCCTCCATTGCATGCCTCTCATAACTCTTCTTCATCAAGCATGGATCTTTTCCAGGTCGGCTCCCTGGTGCGACTGACTGTGCACCGGGTGAACCCTACGTCAGACTTCCTCATCGGCCTTCTCTTCTTCCCCAGTGCAGTAGACTTCTGAAGAAGCAGCCGCCGCGCCTGCTGAGACGAGGGCAGATGAAGCAGAACCGGCTTCAGTTGGAAGCTGCAAGCCACACCCAACCACTCAGCATCATCTTCTCAGGTGGGCAGTTTGCCAATTTCAATGCTGCATACTCAACACTTTCATTTTCATTTTCAGGTCTTGGGATGGGGGAGGGTGAAAAAAAGTAAATACTTCGATGCTTCATCATTTTTGTCAGATAGTGATTTCATAGCTAATAATGAAACTTGTTGATCGAAACTGACAAGTTCAATTTCCATGCAAAAGGTTCGCTATCCATTTGAATTTCAGATTTCCTAACTTTTGTTTCTTTTTACATTCTTCTTTCATTTGTGCAATCATGGGGATCGGACACCTTCAACGTAAAAGTCTGTGTAAACACAAAGCTTGCAATAGTATACATTTAATCAAATACAGATTGCCCCCTCCCCCAGGGCTTACGGTACGCAAGATGCAGTGGAAGCTCGATATACCGTCAATGGCTATATCGACAGCAGCATTTAGCATGTGACGAATCTATATCCATGTTAAGCACCTCATTGTAACAAAACCCTTGGTTTCCGACACCGACAGGGCCTCCCCTGTGACAAAACTATGTTTTATACCTAAAATTGTCTTTCTATACCGACACTGCTGACTTATTCTTCAGTTTGATTGACAGCCATCGGCGGCCTGCGCGACGTGCTAATTGCTATTTGTCGCGCCTGGTATGTGGGGCTGTTGGCAAAGTTGAAAACCATTATAGCCGTTAAAAATATTCCGAATATCTTATGACATCTAACTACAAAAAATATCAGAATTAATTGGCTATTTAAGCGATACAAAGTAAGATAAACCTCGCTCATCAAGTGAGTTGACTGCGTCTGATTGCGAAGATTATGTTTGAGTATAGTCTTGCGTTTCGTCTTTTGAAAACCATTAACAATCACCATTATGAAATGCTATTGGAACAAAATCTGCCCAAATTTCCTTTGTTTTGATAGATCATCAAGTGAGTGACTAATTGTAATTAATTAATTGTAATTGTAATTAAGCACTACTAGCCGCCACATTGGGAACAGTATCAACCCTAAGATGAATAATTATAAGCCACCTAGCAAAATTATAAGAACCTTTTATCCACCAATGATGGAAAACATTTTTTGCATTGGGAACAGATGATCTGCCTCTTCAGAAAGAGAACGATTTAGAATTATTTTCCCCGTCTGCGGTTCTTTTGGCAGCGAGCTAATTGCTGGCTTCATCTTAATACCAACAGCAAAAAGTACCTTTCCTTTTTTAAAACCCATGTGTTTCCGAATCATATATGTTGTATTTCTGCTCTCTCACAAGTCGCGATCACACACTAAATTAAATAGGAGACTTGGATAAAAAGGCAGCATATATTGACAGTTTACTTTGTTATATTATATAAACCATGGGGTTATATTCTGACAACTCTCAAATGAAATACGGCAGACCGATGAATTTTCAGCGGTGACTGAACCAACTGGTTGTTTTTTTGTTTTTTTGTTTTTTCTTTTTTGTTTTTTTGTTTTTTTTTTGTGGATCAGATATTAGTCGGCTGTGCCCGGCTGGCTTCCGGGTCTATTGCCTTGTTTACATTGATATTGCGTAACACTAAAATAGTAAAAGTTGAATCTGAGCAGGGTTAGAACTCATGATATTACTGCTTTTGTTTTAGAACCAATATATGACCAACATCTTTTTGTCTGTTCGGGACACAGAATTGAGAGACCAAATGATTCAACGTTTGATTGATGCTGCTTTCTTCGTAGAGTGGTTGGTTAGATCTTTACATGTCCTCCACAAAATAGCACTCGGTATTATCTGGGGCCTTCGCCTTTTGGCCTTATTCCCCAGGGTTTAATTTCTACTTTGTTCTGCACCAGGTGTCTTGCTTCTGGCTCAAAGCAAGGAGGATCGTTGTTCGATCTAACTCTCACACCTTGGAAACACTGTTGGGTCATCCGTAACACCTCAACAATCCACGAATTTCGCACTGAGAATTTCGTATCTGCTCTGTAGCACCATGCAGCGACATTTTCGGACGTGTGTGAGTTTACTTTGCATTAACAGAAACACCTGCGATGTTTGCATGCACGAGGCCGTATTCAGCACGCGATTCTCGTCTACGTTTTGTGGGCCGAGGGTTTAACACCAAACACCGAATTTGCACCGAAAAATCACGACACGCATCATTGACGTATGACATTGTTCCCAAAATAACACGAAATGACACGAATTGCAAGTTAATCCGATTTGCTTTTTTATATTTATTTTGCGATTGTGCTCGCAATTGGATGCAACGTTGTAATACATGTACACGAATATTCCCGTTGACGCGGAATGGATTTTAACGCGGTGCTGATGAAACCGACGAGGGTTACTCTTCGCAGAAGTACATTGTAAACAAATAATGCAGCCATACTAGTACCCGATATTACCGCTAACCATGTATAACATATAGAGTCATACTTCGTTAGTTAAGCCGCTTCTGTGTCCTTATAAAATATTCCATTAATGACTAGGCTGCCTTCCATTGCATTCCGTGGTTTTTGAAAATAAAAGCCACACAAATTTAAGCCCAAGCACATTTAGGTGGCACATGTTACTATAGTACATGATTGAAGATGACTTGTAGCGCAATCTGGCAACGCGGTCATAACGCATCTTTCGGGTTTTCGTATCTCGATCATAAGCACCACGTGATAGTGGTATTCGTAAGTCGTAATCATCCTATGCAACGAATCAACGATGGTGCATTGAGGAGAACGTGACTAGTATAGTGAATCGCTCGAATAAATTATGCATGTATATTGAACATAGACAACTTTATATCATCCCCAATAAAGACCACAATAAAGCAAACGCAAAATTCACCTTGAATTTCACGTCCAGTCATGCCATTAGCACCGACTTCCGAAGAAACTCCTGACAGTTCTCGCCATGATGAATATGCATGAGGTGGTTATGAATATGTAAATGAGCTGTCACTGTGGTTGACAGCTGAGAGTGGGAATCGTAGGAGAGACAATCATGCGAGAATGGCAACCAAAGTGATCTATTTCACGGTCGCTGGTCGAGACGAACGGGCGGAATTCAGGAGTGATGATCCCGTCGATGATGTCAAAGGTCAGTCAACTCATTGAACCCTGTCAGCACGCGCGTGCCGCAATTTCATGCTATTTAATTGTTGAAGATGGGTTTTTTTTTCCGCGTTGAAGTTGAACTTGTGTGACTATTGTTGGCATTGGGTTCCTCAGATGATGCATTGATTAGCACGGATTAATTGATTTTAACCTTATTAGTTTGATGTACTGTATGGCAGAGGAGCTAGCTTAATTGCCCAAGTGGTGACTGCTTCAAGCAGTGTGTCATGGGTATAATTCAAGCAATTGTTTATTTTAGCAAATTCATGATTTTATTGATAGTCGTTACATTTTACGTGTCGTAAATTATTCTAATACACAGACGTACTTGTGCGTTTACAAGTCTACGATCATTGACCTCATTTATAGGCTCCTATTAAAAACTCCTCTGAGGTGTTTTTAATTTTATTTAATTTAACCAAATATCATTTCATGATAGTACATCATTAGAAATTACAATACCTACAACTCTATCATTATAGGCATCAAGCAAAAGGAGAAATTCTGAATCGTACTCGACAGGTTCACAGAGTGCATTTGTGTTTTAAATCTCAACCACACAAGTCGAGACAAGCTGATCTTGAGTTATTATTGAGGTCAATGATTGAATGCATCCTTCATATATAGGTCATAAAATATATATTATAAGTTGCATCGACCTCTTGACCCTGAATGTCACGCATAAATGCAATGTCAGTTCTTTATGATGCGGTGTTGTCACCGTGTAATATTTATACTTGGTGAGTTATTTGTTACTATTTTTAGATGCCTCTGCTAGAAAACTCCAAATGTTCTCCTCTTTGGAAAGTGGTAATTTTCGGCCTAATTACCTGCAGTGCTCTTTCTAGTACTCCGTAATTAAGGCGTCCTAATTAGTAGAATTCTGATCAGGCAACTTTCCTTTGCATTTTTCCAACAATTGCAATCATGATACTTTTCCGTAGATCAATTAATTACAAGCATGAATGGACGCTGTATTAATTGGTGGATTTAATTAACCACATATATTGTGAAAGATGATTAACTTCCTTAATTGTGGACCATAATCTATATGTGCTCATTCATGTTTGCATAATACTAAGTACAAATATCTCTGCAGCGGTTTTATTCCAGTATCCTTTATACTCGTGCGCGCTGAATTAACCTGTTACATACAAATCAGATTACGTAATGCAGTAGGCCCTATATTATATCGCGTGGTTGATTTCCGGGCATGTGTTCAAGTGTCTCCATTAATCTCATGATATTCAGATCCCATGCTTCAGCTACTCGATCGTATTGAAGTGAATCCGCATTTATTTTGCGTCACTCAAGCTTTAATTAATATACATTCATATAAATTATATGAAATTTATAAAAATGTTGCATTTTTCCATCCTCTCAACAGTCCCGTGGCAGAACAATTTCGACTCGATCTATACCAAAAAAAAAAAAGTGATTGTTCAGGGTTTTTTTTTTTTTTTTTTTTTTTTTTTTTTTTTAAAAGTGCTTGCAATGTGGGATTCCATTAGGCCATTATACTCTCTCCGATTTCGGCTGAGGTCGCTTAACAGGCTTCCGGTGCTGATCGTCTCGAATCGCATCCACGGCGGAACATAAACGCCCCGGTGCTGCGGGGGTGTCGACTAAACGCCCTATCAACCTACGAAATTAACTACGGGTTGAGTCACCTGCGCTTGTTTGATCATTTACGCGTCCTTGACAACGCGGTTGCTATGCACGTGCTTCGCGCCTTTTCAATTTGGTTTACCACGAATGGATAAACCCCCGGAGTATTTTACACCCTGCACCCCGATATGGCTTATTGGTCGATGGCACTAGGCACGTCTCCTTGAGGCAACGGTGCTCAAGAATGGAAGCAATGAACAGCGCTCTTCAATCGATCGACTGGCCTCCTCCTCTTCCTCAAAGAAATCTTTCTTCTCGACATCCGTCGAATCATTGTTGCTCCCCTGATCGGTGTAATCCTGCGGTTTCGCCTAGAATTTCTTGAGCGTGATAACCGACTGTAATATCCACATAATTATACGCATGTATGGAATGTGAAATTGATGTCTTATTGTGTAAACATTTCTATATAACTTCTTGTAAGACACTTTGTCACGCGTAATACAAGACTGCACGTGAATCCACAATTTTTGTAGCATTACGTATAATAATGTGAGCGCGCGTACCGGAATTGAGGCCAGTCTGCTAAACTGGAAGGGAGCATAAATTATTCTCATGCAACCGTTCGGAGCTATTAATTCAATCACTTGGCAATTCTTGAGGATTGTGTCTCATTGGCCATTGCCGCGGAGTCAGCGCGCTTCGGTGAGATCAAAGTTCGAAGAACGGCGACGGAAAGGCTTCGCGTGAGGGCGGGACACGTGCTTCCGAGAGGACTTCATCGTCGTTGCTTAGCAACAGATTGCATGGCAACTGATTGAGGGCTTGCGGGGAGAAGTGGACGTAGGCAGACGCGCGATTCAGCGCTGTTTTGGCGCTAATTAACTGCTCGATGGCTCTGCTTATCCGGTGCATGAGCGATATTAGAAATGGTTTATTCGGATTAATATACTAATACGTATATTGTAGTATTATGAATAGTTATAATGTATTGAAGTATTATTTATGTTGTTAACGACTGGTATAATATCGTCTTACGAAGCCATCAATTTATTATTATTTATTTTATTTCTATGTATACACGTACGTGGTACGTAAAAGTCTTTATTAGCAGTATTCGTGACTGCAATTTGATTTTCGCGGGGCGGTTTGAAATTTGGCAGCCTCGCTATGAAATTATCACTAAGAAAAATTTGAGTGCTATTTATCCTGCTTTTATTTCATAGTGCTACATATGCTACAATATTTACTTTCTTCCCAAGCATGAGGAACACTCTCATAATCTTGCTATCTTGCAAATGAAAAGGGGAAAAAAAAAAAAAAAAAAACTTAATTAGGAACACAGGAGTTGGTATCTTTCTATGGTTATAATATGTCGAAAAAAAAAAAAACCAAACTCATTTATGCGCAGATCTTCACGAATCTCGACATTTAATGTTTGGTGCGAAATGGCCAGAAGCAGCAGCAAACATTAGTGTATACATGTACATAGCCACAAATTCGGTTCAGCATTAAAACAAGTATAAATTGTTTGCATGTTGCAGATCATATCAACGATATGCTCGCGTTTGTATACATTGCGACTTGAGTTTCTTTTGTTGTTTTCACACTTTAGTCGAGCATCATTTTTCACGAGTTCTCTTGTTTTTATTAGCATGAAGAGCAATAAATGCTTTTAAAAAACGCTCAAACAATTCTTACTACGCGCATGTGTCGTTATATCATTGAGTGCCTCGATTTGCAGTTTTGCGATCTTGGCATCGAGCCAAAACAAACTGACATTTGACCTCTAATCGCAACATGATGGCCTCATCTCGACGTTCATACTCTGCGCTTATATCTCTTTTATGAGAACTCGAATTTCTTTATTTTCTGGGAGTTCGGATCTGTTGGTTTATTATTGAGTATTGGAGCCGTGCTCATATAGCTACCCCTTCTTTCATGCTGTTTCTCGGGTATAGCATTTCACAATTTGAGTTACCGCAAACTGAAACTTACAACGTCGATTGAAGTACCTTTAATCTGATTTTATTCTGGACTTTTATCGACATTTAGTTATTGCATGATTGTTTACCATGACAGGAACGCTCAATATTTCGGCTGGAAATGAAATATGGAATTTCCGGAGCCAATTTAACCGATGACAGCCTGACTAGGTTTTATTATATATATACCCCGGTCTCTCTTCCGTACGCCCAAGCTGCAAACTGCGGACGTGGAAAGAACAGTCTCCTCCCTCGATCCCTCCCTCCCTCGCCCTTATCTCCCCTCCCTCCCTCCATCCCTCCCTCGCCTTCATCTACCCCTCCCTGATCCCCCCTCCCTTCGCCCTCATCTACCCCTCCCTCTCTCTTTCTCATCTCTTCCCTCCCTCCCTCGCTCTCATCTATCCCTCCCTCATCTACCCTTCCCTCCTTCGCCCGCATCTACCTCTCCCTCCCTTCGCCCTCATCTACCTCTCCCTCCCTCTTTCTGGGGAGACCTCTTTTCGACCTGGCTTGGGTGAACGGGCTATATTGGTGTTAATTTGAAAATACCTGTCCAAACATGCATATCTGTACGTGCACAATCAGCATGTACCACATTAAGGTTTAATCTTTCTCGAAAAATCAAGTTACGGATGTTTAAATTTGGGAGAATGGCTTCTTTGTTACTTATAAATGTGTATGACGGTGAATTGGATGATATTTTGCTTAATTGTAGTTAATTAGTTGCTTAATCAATCACCCATCATAGCAGACTATTCACCTTTACCTATCTCGAGTCTCCGCTACTTTTTACTTTGAGAAGTTTCGAGAATTGTAAAATATCATGGTTGGGGTAAGCATCGAAATGCATTTGTCTCGCGATTTCAGTGTGATCTTTCTGTTCAAAATTTCAAAGTACCACATAGCAAAAAATGATCATATTTTCGACATCGTTCTTTCTTTTTTCACCAAATAAAAGGAGAAGCTGCATTGACATTATCTCTAATACACGAATGAGTAGGAACGCTGTATTGTCAGTTTTTATGGTAATTTTGTGAATTTCCCAGACGCAATCCTCGCTAGGGTTAGACTAGGTAGAAAAGAGGTCATAAACAATGCATTGATTTCTGAGGTCATTTGTTGATATAAAACAACAGCTTCATTTCACGCACGTACATCAATGGCAAGCCTCTCTTAACAATTACACATTCACGTCATCTTGGCTAATTTAGAGCAATTAACAGGCGTTACAACATAAGAAGCAAAGAGGCCACGCTCGTTCACCTTTTTTGTTAATGCTGTTTAAAATGGTAATTAGTGGCTGAAATTTAAAATAAACAACATTTTCACATTCAGGACACTTGAATACACATAGCCCGAACGATAAACTTTCATTTTAATGAATATTTGTGTTAAAGTTCCCACATATCTTTTTGTAATAGTTTTTAAAGAGGAAAATAAATTCATCCAGTGCCTAACAACCCTTGTAAATACATTTAGGTGTTATTTTCTAAATTTCATTTTATTTTATTGTATTTGTATTGTTTTTATATCCTAGAATTGATAATTGAAACTTGTGTGAGTTGAAAAGTGTATCAATATGACAATACATCAAAGTTCTTTGATCCTAAACCCTGCAAGTCTGATAAATTAACAAATAATTGGGGAAAAATTACCAATAATGTTTTATGATATATGGCAATATCCCGTGAATGACCTCTTTACAGCCTGAATAAATATCTTTCAGATTCCATTGCATCAGACATGCTTCTCATCCGGGAATTAGTTTTAATGATTAATACCCCTATTTCATGAATATCATGATCCAATGGCTACCAGGCTCCTTTTATAAACTGCTAAACAGCGAGTATTCATCAGAACATCTCAGGGAGCAAAGAGGTCAAATTAAGATGGTTCCTAGTTCTTGTTAATACATAAACCCCTATATCTAAAATACTCAGAGTTGTATGCTATATATGATGTTGCCAGAAGGTGAACAACGCAGTTTTTTTGTTGATGTTTTAGTGGTCTCTTCTAACATGCAGGGGATTGCTCTGTGCATGTATGTCATTGTGAGGGCAATATAGCAATATCTCTGTGCTAAATGGATGAATTAGGGTTAGGGAGAATGGTCTCTTTGCTGTCTGAGCAGCAGAGAGGTCATATAAGGGAGATTGCTAGGTCTCTGTGTGATGGACACACTACTAACATGTATGTTTGATCGTGTTACCCAGAATAGCTAGCACCATCAGAAACCAGCATTTAATAGTTCCATTATAGACCAACCGGCAGTATATAACCCACTACAGAAGTTGAACAATCAAAGCATTTGTAATGTGGAGATCTAGCAATATCTCTTGTTTGGTCTCTTTGCTGTCTGAGCAGCAGAGAGGTCATTTAAGGGAGATTGCTAGGTCTCTGTGTTATGGACACACTACTAACATGTATGTTTGATCGTGTTACCCAGAATTGCTAGCACCATCAGAAACCAGCATTTAATAGTTTCATTATAGACCAACCGGCAGTATATAACCCACTACAGAAGTTGAACAATCAAAGCATTTGTAATGTGGAGATCTAGCAATATCTCTTGTTTGGTCTCTTTGCTGTCTGAGCTGCAGAGAGGTCATTTAAGGGAGATTGCTAGGTCTCTTTTTTTTGTGAACACACTCTTTACATATATGTTTGATTGTGTTATCAGAAGAGCTAATACCATTAGAAACCAGCATTTTATAGTCTTCTTTTATATTAACTGGTAGTGTATAATCCAGTGCCAAGTTGACCGATCAACAGATATATGTTATGTGGAGATCTAGCAATATCTCTTATTTGGTCTCTTTGCTGTCTGAGCAGCAGAGAGGTCATTTATAGGAGATTGTTAGGTCTCTTTTTTGTTGACACACTCTTTACATATATGTTTGCTTGTGTTATCAGAAGAGCTAGTACCATCAGAAACCAGCATTTTATAGCTTGCTTATAGACCAACCGGCAGTATATAACCCACTGCAGAAGTTGAACAATCATATCATTTGTAATGTGGAGATATAGCAATATCCCTTATTAGGTCTCTTTGCTGTCTGAGCCGCAGAAAGGTCATTTATGGGAGATTGGTATATTCTCAGAAGCATCAAAGAGGTCAATTTATAGATACTGCTAGCTCTCCTAACTTGGTCTAAATGGGCCATTTGCTTCATGTCAGTGAACAAGTTCATGAAACAAAATTTGACAAATGAATGGAGGCTTTTCAATAATTGGAAACATAACTTGTGTTATTCAACTTTATTCTTAAATGGAGAAATACGGGGGAGATTGACTGATAGCATAGTTTAATTTTAAAATATCTGTGATGACTTTTTCCGAGTTTTGTAAATTTCACCATGAAGGACAAAGAAGCCAAGAGTG
>KB292109.1:16634-29716 GCA_000328365.1 Capitella teleta
TATATTGATGATAATTGTAGAAGGTATAAGTCGTATAGGCGAGTCTAATGATAGGAGGATTATGCGGCTGGGATGATGGGGATGATGAGCTGTTGTTTCGCGGCTTCCCTTTCGTAGCCTCAGGTGCGCATACTAATTGAGTGATTAGTATTTAACCTGCGGCGTCTGGTGAAAAACGTGCTTCTGTTCAGGTGATTACGCGACATGAGATTACAACAATCGCTTGTGATGGAATTGTAAAAAATGTAGCTGTTGACAATCAATTTGCAATTTGTGTTTTCACTCAACCTTAGTGTATATTGGTATCAGATGTATACTTGTCTGCAGAATTATTTTATCATTATTATACTGCACACATTTTAAAGTGTGACAATATTTCAAATAATCATAGCTTCTTCGTGCAATTTACGATATATTCATTACACGGCTATTAAATATAACGTTTTATTATGTAATAAAGACAATTATCATTGACATTATTATTATAAATTGATAAGTTGCGCACCAGGTCCGGCAAACATGTTTTACACAACACCGACATGCCTCATGCCTGAGCGTTCAAAGACAAATGTGCATTCGAAACAACAAGCAAGCATCTTCCTTTGATGACCTTAAGCTAAGTTCAGCGACAAGACGCTACTTCCCACCCATGCAGCCCTCTCAGATAGGACAGATGAAAGCGCTCTCCGGATTGGCTGAGAGCTGGGCGGTTTTGAAAATATATAAAAAGTTTATGATATGAAGATCGCGATGTTCACTGGTCTCCGGCACTACTGAAAAGAAGCACCGGCACACACCGATGAAAACCCACCCCTATTGTGGTACATCCATTTCGTTCGATTTCACATGACGCCACTCGGAATTCAAAAAATGGCTTACAATTAAGGCGAGGCGAATGAAAATTAATTCACAGTATTTGCTGAATACGACCAGTTGACTAAATGTTACCAGAAATGTTACTATCGTCGTTTATATTCTGTATTGATTAATGCAAGTGTTATGTTTGCTTGAGCTTAGTTTTTCAGCTCAGTCTTTATAACGTTCTGCCTTTTTTTTATATATATATTTTTTTTAAACTATTATTATTCGAATGTGTGTGCCGCCAGAGCACGAATAAAACATTAATATTATTGTTATTATTATTATTAGATGTGTGCCTGTGTCATTATATATATAATATATGACCACTGACCAGGGAACCAGTGAAGATCACGATGTTCATGCATTATGAATCTGGGCATGCACTGTTCTTCACTGTACGCATATCGACTTTTCCTTTCATAACATCAGAAAATCGCCCTTTCGAAATCTCCTTTTTGAAATTAGGCCAAATTAAAAATTCATTGATCCGCGTGGTGACGCACTACAATCAAAGGCATCTTTGGTGCAAGCCCCACAAGGGTTGCCACCCACGTTTAACAAATGCCTTTCGGTCTCTCTTATAAAACTCCGCGCGTACGCTTCAGTGTTTCCACTGCGATCAGCCATATACAAACGAACCACGAAGCAAAACAGAATACAATAAAATATCGCAAACTGTAGCACGAATAGGCATAATAGTACGAGTGGCTGCTTTATCAAAGTTGGCTAACTTTCACAAGCAAGTCTCTCGTGTCAAGATGACACAAATCACAACCCTCGTGCATGATAACGTACGTATACATTAATGCTTAGTGTATAATGCTTATCCTTCGCATATACTGTGAAGCGCCGCACCATACGTATCTGCATTTTTGTTTGGGGGTTTTTCAACCAGGAAGAACACTTGCTATTTTTCATGCCTGGTTGACTCACAATATAGGATTTGAATCGCGAATGGGAGCAGTTAAAAACTAATTAGTACGTGAAGCTACGTTATTTTATAGTTTATACTCTATAAGGCAGTGTCTGAGTTGAAGAAATGGAAGCCGTGATTGTGTTTTTGCTCTTGTTGGTCCAGACATCGGCTTTGAGCTGCCCAGAAGAGTGCAGGTGCTACACTCAAAATGAGAAGCACTTTTCCGAGTGCTTTACTGGAAATCTGACCGACACCGTGTCCCAGGTTGATCCTATTACAACTCACCTTGTACTGATACTTCAAAGTGCTGCTTATACGTACGATAGTTCCGACTCTTCTCCCAGTTTTGTGCATTTGGAAAATGTGGAAGGTCTGATTCTTGATCATGATGGATTTTACTGCTACACCAAAGTCCACCTTCGACGTTCGTCGTTTCCGGAGCGTCCCAAGATCCGAGTTTTCCTGAGTCAAGTACAACTGGATTTAACTGCGGATGCTCTTGCAGGTATGGAAATGATGGAAAGCTTAACTTTGACAACTACTGGTGTGAGGTGGGAGGCATTCCCTCAGCTGATGAACAAAAGTTTGTGTAGAATGCAGAAGTTGAGAAAACTGGACTTGACACAATTCTCGGCTGAAACAACTAAAAGCTCAATTCAAACTTCATTCACACCTGAGCAGGTTTTTGCTGGATGCCAGATCGAGAGTCTACAGGAGCTGCGTCTTAGAAATAATGGTCTTGTGAAGATGGCCTCTGCATTTTACCTATCCTTTCCACAACTGAGTGTACTGGATGTCAGCTACAACGGCCTCAATAAAAAACTATCAACACTGAATGTCAAGGAGAATTCAGCACTAGAAGTTTTGGATCTTTCTTACAACAACATTTCTGAATTTCCTTCTGCCTTACTCGATGGAGTGTCGTCCTTGCAACAGCTCAACCTCACTGGGAATCATCTCACTGACTTAAACATCATTATGCACAGCATGCCGAACTTGAGACTTCTGAACATATCTGAAAACAACATCAGTACCCTCTCTCCGTCCATGAGATCACAACTCAACGACCTGACGCATTTTCTTAAACTTGATCTTTCGGGGAATCCGTTGTCATGCGGATGCCGTGACCTGGATTTCATAGATTGGCTCCGAGCAACCACAGTCGCAATTCACAATGTCCATCTCCTTAGCTGTCAGGACTCAACTAACGGAGTACATAACCTGGAAACTCTTGATCTTGAGGCTACGAGAAATAAGTGCAACCCAAACACATTGCAACTGATTGTTATATCTGTTGCTGCGACTTTTGCAGTTACAGCAGCTCCGAGCGCTGTGATTGTCATCTATTGCAAGAGGTGGAAACTGAAGTATTGGTGGTACATCACCAAGAGAAGCTATCAACAGTTCAAATCATCAGCAGACACCGTCGAATACGATTACGATGCATTTTTGAGTTATAACTTCGACGACTTCCCTTGGGTGAAACATGAATTGATGGTTGAGTTGGAGGAGAAAAGGGAGTTCAAGTTATGTGTGCCCCACAGAGACTTCCCAGCAGGAGAGATCCTGGATAAAATAATTGTCGATCGCATCCACAGAAGTCGAAAGACAATTATGCTGCTCACGCCAGAGTTTATCAGGAGTCAATGGCGTGAGTTTGAGTTCCGGATGGCTAGGAGTCAATTGTTTGATTCGGGCAATGACGTCATCGTGGCTGTGATTCTGAAGCCCTTGCCTCCAGGATGCTTGAGTAGGAGCCCGTACCAAGTACTGAAAAAGAAGTTGTATCTGGAATGGGTGGAAGACAACGCCATTGCCCAAGACCTCTTCTGGACCAAGCTCAGTGATGCACTCACTGCGACTCGCATGCCTGATGCACTCGAACATTGAGATGCCATGCATCAGTCTTAAATTCAGACTAATAACATTCTAATTTTTTAAAGTACCTTTTTGTACAGTAAATACATCTATATTATATCCAGACTGTATTATCAATTAATATTCGTTTTACCCGTTGAATAATTTTGTGTTTGAAAATAAAAGATGCATACTAATGATATTATAGGTAAATCATTTCTTGAAGAGAACTGAGAACCGTCGATAAAGATTGTCACACAGAGCAATGGTTCGAAGGCGAAAGAAGGAGGTTATGCCACGTTGACCTCGGAGCCAAAACATTTTTATTAGCAGCATAGATAAAACACAAGAAAATGCTTTTCATCAATTAAGAGACCATCCTAAGAATTCACACGTCTTGGGTATTAGAAGGACTCGATTTATGACTATGCCCACACAATGACAGGAGATATCATATGACATCAAGCAAGATGGGGAGATGGAAAAACCAGATGCGCCCATACCATTCAGATGGGTTGCTACCATTTAATGCTCTTATGCAATTTGAGTGTTATGTGACCATATGCATGCATAGGTTATATTTCTGCATATAATTCTACCAAAAAGAAGAAAAGAAAAATAAGTTAAAGACGATTAATTTATGCTACCTTGTTTAAATTATAGGAGGAAAGAAAAATTAGATTTAAATATGGATATACATACATATGTAATAACATACATATACGATTATGCATCAATAACTACTATGCATGGAGAGTGGCACTATGTTCTTCAAGCAAAAACACAATAGGCCAATAATGATATTTGGATCAAAATATAAGCTATTGAATATCTCCACATCCACAGAAAATATGAATAACTATCTTTACTTCAAACGACTGGATTTTATTCTCATAGTTACTAATAGATATGCCACATCCGACCACGCTGAATGAGGCAAGTTGTGAGGTCACATATGCTAGACTGCACTTCTCGGTCTGATCCTAGCTGTTGTTAGCTACAAGGAGGAAGTGTAACGTTCTTTTATTCAGTCTGGTTTTTACCCATGACGCATTAAAAGGTGATGACCCAGAAATACATTGGAATCAGACCGCATCAGTAAGAACACCAGCAAGAGGAATAAAAAATATCAATTATAATGAGAGGCGTGAGGCAAGGCTGGATTCTGTCCACAGCCCTTTTTAATCTATACAGTGAATATCTCCTGAGAGAAGCTCTCGAAGAAATTGGCGGTGTTAGCATTGGTGGCACGTTAGTTAACAATATTCGATATGAAGACGACACAGTGCTGATAGCAGAGTCCAAACACGATCTCCAGCGAATGCTCAGCCTGCTCAGCGAATGCTATGCGTTACCTGCCAGGAGTTTGGAATGCAGCTCAATGCCAAAAAAACCATGTGTGTCCGTCGAATGGAGCCAGAGACAATTCAACTGAGAGCAGAAGGAAAAGCGCTGGAGCAAGTGCATTTATTTATCGCAAAGTGATCGAAAATTACGGCATCAAACGGCATCACTACGCAGACGACACACAGCTTTACACACCGTTAAGCATGAACGCCATTTCATCCGGTAGAAAACAATATGAAGACAACATCAAGAACATGGAAGATTGTTTGAAAGAAATAGAAGGGTGGATAAAAATGAATAAACTGATGCTGAATGTGAAAAAAAAAAAAAACAAAAAAAAAAACCCAGAAGCAATGGTTATTGCCAATAAGAAAGACAAAGAGCAACTGAAGAACATCATGATCAGTTTTTGAGACCACATCATCACACCATCAACAAGTGTTAAGAATTTAGGAAGCTGGTTTGATGAAGAAATGACTATGAGAAAACAGGTTGGAAACACCGTGAAAGCCGCGTATTACCATCTGAGAAACATCAACTACGTCAGAAGAAGTTTAAACAACGACATTTGCACCAAAGCCATCAACGCAACTGTTATTTCAAGACAAGACTACCATAATGCACTTCTCGCCGGGTCTCGCAAGTGCGTCACGAAACCACTTCAAAGACTTCAGAATCATGCTGCCCGAATATTGTCAAAGACCCCAAGAAGATCGCACATCACACCAGTACTCATCGACCTACACTGACTCCCTATCAAAGAACACACAGATTTCAAGTTGCTCACACTCATCCACTCCGCTCTCCATAACGACGCAGCACCTACATACATGAAAGAAATGGTTGCTTTGTACACACATACCCGACCGCTGAGAAGTGCCAATGATCCCAGGAAACTCTCAGTTGGAACTAGCAGCCGACACGAAGGACAGCAAAGTGCAGCCACACATGGAACTCAGCAGTGGAACTTACTCCCGCTCAATATCCGGTCTATGAGAAATCCAGTGACTTTTAAGAAACAACTAATTATTATCTTCTGTCGAAGATATATTGAGATAAACTGATGTTTTCATTACACGTGTGCTATGAATTACGTTATGAAACTGTTGGTAAATTGCTCTCTTGAAAAAGATACAGGAAATTTATTAAAAAGCAAGTTTCAACCTTTATTTGAATTGAAGAAAAAATATAAAAAACGTGCAAAATGGCAAAAAAGGTTTTTGCAGACACGGTAATTAGCATGAAGATTGAAACAAGCGCACAGAGTTCCCATGCATGGATGCATCAATGACCATAACACAGCGTAAGACGCCTGGTCACATTAGTCCCCGTGGAATGAACAAGTAAGCACACAGAAGTGGCCGCCATCTTGTTCTATCTTCCATCTGGACTGGTATCAGAGATAAGGGATAGATATGATCTTTTATCTCTGAGTAGAATCAGCGTCGGTGCTGTTGAGCATGCGCAGTCGGCTGCCTGTTCTCCTTGGCTTCCTGGTTCTTCACAAGACGATTGCGTTTGTTGGAGAACCACTTGCGAATTTGTTGGGTTGTCATCCCAACACTGCCTGCCAGACATCGAATGGCCGAATGATCTGGAATGTTGCCGTTGTTCTTCACAAACACATCGTGCAGAATATCCACAGCCTCCTTCGTGTAAGGACTATTCGTTCTATGAGCAGGGCGCTTGGAAGCTATAAGTTTCTTTACCCGAGGCCCAACGAGATTACTTGGCTGCTGCTGAAGTGGTTCAACAACCGACGGAGCCTGAGTGTTGCTGGGTACCACAGGCTCTGGTTGTAGCATCGGGATGGCCTGCTTCCCCACGACGCCGAAAGAAGCAGCAGAGGCTGGCTCTTGCAGATTCCGGTCGGGTACTTCATAGAGCGGGATTGCCTGCTGTCCGCCCTCAATGGTGACCGTAGCCATGGGTGGCGGCTGCTGAATGTCGATAATGCTCAGTCTGCTCAGCGAATGCTCTGCCAGGAGTTTGGAATGCAGCTCAATGCCAAGAAGACGAAAACCATGTGTGTCAGTCGAATGGAGCCAGAGACAATCCAACTAAGAGTGGAAGGGAAAGCGCTGGAGCAAGTACATCAATATATATACCTTGGCGCTACCATCACACAAGATATGAGGCAGGAGCAAGAAATCAAGGGTTGGATTGCGATTGCAAAATCCAAATTATGGGAGAACAAGGAATTCTGGAGAAGAAACCTTTGTTTAAATTTCAAAAAGAAGTTGCTCAAGTGCTATGTTTTTACTGTTTTTAGCTACGGGTCTGAGATTTCACGGCAATAATTATAAAACTGATTGCTTCCTGTTTGAGATTGCATCACCTTTGTATTTGCTTCGATAATTTTAAAGTTCATGTTCTTCTCTTCACGATCCGAAGGCGTATTTGGTAGGAGATGAACGGCATGGTGCACGGAATCAAAAGCTTCTCCCATGCAAGAGATAGAAACAGGGATATGACCATGTCTATCATATGCGACCAATTGACTTAGAGGCATTAAACTTTATATTGAGTTTGAGGGCAACAATTTCAATTTCCTTGAGCATAAGCCGCAGAGCCTATTTTGTTGGCGCAGGCAGGGTTAAGTCGTCTGCGTAGCTCACTGCTCCACAGAAGTGACCCTTTAACCGACAGCCTATGTTTTTTCTTTTTAAGCGATCAAGTAAACAATCAACATATACATTGAAAAAGGTTGGCGACAGCACTCCGCCCTGCTTTACTCCGTTTGTAACAGTAAACGGTTCAGAAATACATTCAGACCACTTGACCCGTATCTTTTGCTGGGCATATGCGAAGGCAAGACATCTACATATCAAAGGACACACCCCTCTGTCTCTAAGGGTCCGGAATAACCTGACACAATTCACTCTATTGGGTCTCCGCTATTCAATTACCAACACCGTCAACCCATTCCCACGCCATCTTCTCTCATATTCATCCACTCATTCAATAGCCTCATTTTCAAAAAGAATCAAATCTCATTTCATCAATCAATATTGATATCAATGTTTAGTAGAAAACTGCTATGTCTGCAATAACCAAAATTAATATTCTATCAATAGTTCTCTCTCCCTCTCATTCTCATCTCATATCATTATCATGAATATCGTTATCATTTCATCATCCCCCGGGGTGGCCAGCGCGAAAACGGACACTTGTTGTGCCTTAGTCTGGTCTCCCTGCATCATCATACTATCATCATCGTCATTACTACCATTAGTCTGCACCCGGAAGAAAAAAAAAAAAAAGAAAAAAAAAAATAAAAAAAAAAAGAAAAATAAAATTAATTTCCTTTTTTTTTCTCCCCGTTTAATTCACATTGATGTATGTTGTTAAATAAATGATTTCTCTCTCTCTCTCTCTCTCTCTCAATTGAAAGAGAGAGGACTGTGTCCTGCAGTGAGCTATTCACGGAGAAGAGCATAGAATGGGTTTTGTTTACATTGAGTGACAAGCGATTACATTTAAGATATTCATTCAGTGATAGTAGTTCTGCATTAAAAGAGTCGGTCATATCTTTCACGTTATTGCCACGTAGAAAAATATTAGTGTCATCGGCATAGGTGATGGGTTTTGAGTTTCGTAGTGCATTAGGAATATCCTTAATATAAATTATGAAAAGCAATGGACCCAGAATACTCCCTTGGGGTACTCCGCAATCAACAGTGAGAATATAGCAGCGGGATTTCAATACAAGCATCTCTTACCGCCACCATATACCGGGATCATACTGTATCGATCAAACCGAACAATGATCTTTGTAATGGCCAACTATGCACCTGCATGTGTAATCATCTGTCTTTTATGTAATGCGTAACTGCATATTTGGTCTACTCAAAGAATCCAAATAACTTCAACGAATCAAAGCCGTAATTATGATTATACCATACATACCACTAAGCATTTCTGATCGCTGCAGCAGCATAGCCTATTATCATAGAGCTGTATATACCTTTCAATTCATTCGATTATTCCCTCTAATATTGTAACTACCAATTAGATTATTGTAACTCAACTAATTGCTCTCATTCATTAACGTGTAAACCGTTACCATGTGTCCTGGTTCCATCGCGAACTTCACATTATTATTATACGCATTACTGTTAAGCCGGCAAAACACGAGTGTTGGAATAATGAAATAACCCCCCCTCCCCTTTTCTCCTTTTTTTTTTTTTTTTTTTTTTTTTTCTTGCAGCTGAACGTTGTTATTATTCTTTGATCTAATAATAATTGGTGCCGTAAAACACCAATTTCATTTCCTTTCCTTTGATCTTTTTTGTTCGTTGTTTGCTGTGTCTATAGTGTCGGCTTGAAGGACTTAATTTGAAACGCAGAATTCAACATTGAGGAGCGGTAGAAGCCAACAACGAAGGCCAAAGTGGTACATTGAAGGACGAAATTTCAAACGGTTTTCAGTTACAAATCCCTCCCAGGCTCCCCTGAATATGAATATGCAATTATATGGATGATGGATTATCGAGAATAAAAATATATGCAATTGAAAACGAAGGTTTCCTGGCGATCATAATTTGACTCATCCCATAGTGTTGACTACATGTATAGTGATGTCAACAAATCCACAATTAACCTTGAACTCGGGTTCCCACATCCCCTCTCAAAGCCCATGCATACGCCTGGGGCGTGTTCTATCAAGCTTGCACAGATCAAATTATAACATTTTCCGACAAAGTTCGATTATGACTAATGCTGGCACCCCAAATACCTAAATAGTGAACTATGATTACTCTCACAGTGTGTGTGACACATTTTGAAAGAAACGGATATTAAAAGAAAATAGCGGAAATAGAACAGCAAAGGTCCCACGTTAATGCACATAATGGAAAGCCTCATTTGACTACATACTAGCTGGCATTTTCGCGTTCCCTTCAGAGCTATTTGTGAGCAGCTATGAGAATTAAGAAATTCATTGCGGAAAAATCCATATATATTTTATGTCATTATGATGGAGAGATTTAAGTGAAGCATGTTTTCATGGTCATGAAGAAGATGTGAGAATACTGAGCGTCTTAAGGTGTGATGAGCAATGACGATGTTTTACCGATAGAGGACGCTTTGTGTTTTAATCGCCACAAAACAAACCAAATATCAGCATTTTATTATTCATTATCAGGACAAATGTCGGGGTTATATCTCTGAATAGATAGTGGGTGGAACTTCTCAAAAATTGGGACTGCAAACTCAGACCTGCAAAACACACAGAGGCAGACGCGATCGTCATGCACGCAGAGCCTACTTGGTTTATTCTTGTACTATCAGTTTATTCTTGTACTATCAGTGACCTGTGTGAACGTTGATGTAGTGAACTTTCCCAAACCCTCTGGAAGGGCTCAAAATAGCAATAACAAAAACCTTGTCCCCGGGTACTTGCATGAACATTCTGAGCCTCTTGTGCTCTTAAATTTATTACTTGATTTTTGCTTATTTAGGAATGTTACTAATAACAAGCCAAGTTGGACCCAAATGACCTTTATGCATTCCATCTGCTTGCGACTTTGTTACCCCATTGAGCGTGAGTGACAGTGAATTCGGCCCAAACTAACTTCGGCCCATCGACTTCGGCCCATCCGATTTCGGCCCAAAGTGATTTGGGCCCATTCTCCGGTAAGTCAGTTTTTCATTTTCTCTCTTTTATTCACCATATTTTTTTTTTCTCCATAGTATTATTATTATTATTATTATTATTATTATTATTTTATTTTTTTTTTTTTTTTTGAAAAAAAAGGAACAATTAACAATGTGAATTCGACAGCATATCGAAGTCGTACCAGCAAGAGCGCCTCAACTTTTCAATTTCAGTTTCATGTGCGACATTATCACCCGAGCGTTCATGATGAGAGCGCGCCTACACGCGAAAGAAGGCGACTCAGCGCGGGGCCCGCAGCTTCGCAGACAATGTGTATTTAATAAAAATGGTCGTCTGTTTGTTATTTCAGCCATTTAAACAGGTGGTTAAACCTATTCACAGTTTAGCGCCTCTCAACTTTATTGAGGACTATGAATGACATGACAACTAATTAATTCAGACATCATAGGGAATAAGTAATCAAAGAAAAGAACAAGGCCGATTATTGAATCGTCGAACGTTTCATTTAATTATTTACAACATTGAAATCAAGCGATGACTTTGACATTTTCTATTATTACTCATGTTTATTAGTTATTATCATTTGCTATATAATATTACGAATAGTTAATGAAACAATTTCTGCTTTTTTATAAAACATACGAGAGGATGAGAGGATGAGATAACTGAATGCTGCCAAATATGCATTCGGATGACAATTCTCTGTAGAGGGGCGTCATTTGTCGTTTAATTGACTTGACTTGAAAGAAATCGCGACAATCACCGACAATTGATGTGTAATGAGTTATGTTTTTTCAGTAAAATAACGATGGAGGCAACGATTCACAATTTATTTATTTACACATACTAGTGTGCAGGCCAACTGTAATATACCCGAGCTCAAACGCGACTTTGAAAAAAATGTGAATGCAGTAAAAACAAAGGCAAACCGACCACAGTTAACTCGTCTGATCTGGCGTCAATCAGGCGTCCGATATTTCAAACTTACCCCCATTAAAGTAGGCGCATGCATGGGCTCACGGCCTCAGTTATTGTCACAGGGTTCAGTTTTTTTAAGTGACACGTTATGCATGCATGTCATATCGTCAAATAAAATGTAAATCTAAAATGGGCCGAATTCAATATGAGCCGAAGTCGATAAGATTGGCCGAATTCAATCGGCCGAAATCAACCTGGGCGGAAACTGGGCGGGGTCGATGGGCCGAAGTTAGTTTGGGCCGAATTCGTGTGTATCCATTGAGCGTTGCTGCTACCTCAGGTCGATCTACGATTAGCAACTGTGGCGCGAAACAACCGCTCAATCGTAACGAGGATAAACACAGCGAGCATGCAGATGTTGATTGACAACGCACCTCTTTCAAGGTGTTAAAATAGGTTGCTTGCTTCGTGTAAACCATTGATTGATCGATTGGTGCGTTGTCACAAAATCACAATCTAGGCATCATGACGTGTGAGCGCGTTGTTCACGCCTTTAACGACAACAGCAGCAGACCGAATATTCTATTATCACAGCTCAAAGATGCTGATTGTTTACACAATTGTATAATATATAATGCACAATTATTTACTTGTACTAAATGTAGTGCCTGAGTAATTGATAATTAAACGATTAATAATAAGTGTACGGTCAGCCGACTGGGTGGAATACCAGCTAGAATAATAGTTCATATATGGCGCATCCCCTTAAAGGTGTCGTTACGCAATCATAGCCGCTTGGATTAGCGCACTTAATCGTGTCCTATATTTGCAGAATCTGATGAATGACCTTAATTTTTTGAAAATTCCAGATGTCCATGGATATGACAAACGTGCTTGCGGGGTGCTAATCAACCATGTCGTATGTGTTGCATGCATAAGCTAAGGGCAGGTGCACGAATCAGGGGCGTTGTCGAAATAAAAACATGTTAGATGCACGTACGCATAGGCCTTCGGGTGAGTGTATGAAGACTCAATAACCTGACGTGACCCCACGAATAGCTTAGGATCATTTCCTCCGTTGACTCAAAACACGCACTCTAAATGAGAGGGACAGCTTTTATATGGAAACACACACCGATTCATATTTATTCACTGCATACAGTCTAACATAAAACCATAAAGACTCAGTGTTCTTTTCTAAGCCGTCTGTTGAAGGGTTTACATTTCACAATGGAGTCTTGTGTTGGGCGAGGTAGAAGGACGGGGGAGGGGGGGGGGTGGTTAAGTTGCATGTCAGAGCAATCAAGTTGAGAGAAAAAGACTTCCACAAGGCGCGAGGGGTTAATAGTTTATGCAAATAAGATCTTTCACCAAATCAATTTTCGTTAACTCGTTATGAAAACCTTGAAACGGGTGTGGTCGGGGTAGGAAGTGGAGTTTTATCAAAGTTCTTCAATCACGCCACAAAAACCGTTGTTATTACAATTGATACTGAGCACTTGTCAAGCCATTTTTCATAACTGAATCTACAAAAAAAAAAGTAAAAAAAATAAAAAAATAATC
>KB292109.1:32355-49763 GCA_000328365.1 Capitella teleta
ACACACACACACACACACACACACACACACACACACACACACACACACACACACACACACACACACACACACACACACACACACACACACACACACACACACACACACACACACACACACACACACACACACACACACACACACACACACACACACACACACAAACCAACAAACTCCTCAGCGGCTATACATCAACTGACACCCCCAATAATTAAAGAGGGATGTGAGTTAATAACGCATCCTTTCACACATCTCATTAACATCTTTTTCGACAAATAAACATTTCCTGACGAATTAAAATTACCTACAAAATAGAACACAATAAATCCACATAAATGAAATTAATCGTGTTCCCCAGGGCCGTATATACTTGGCCCACGACGTTTTGTAATTGATGTAATTGCCATTTTCGGAACGAAATATAATTTATGCGCCTATCGCTCTCCGTTCGTTGGCCGTCATCATCACTCATGAATGAAGTGACTTACAGCCAATCAGTGATCGACGCTGGACTTCCTTTGTTGACCGAGCCAATCAGCGCCCAGTGCGGGAACTCCTTTGTTAACGTCAAATTGCCCTCGCTACGTCGCAACGTTGGTTATTCGAATTGTAACCTTGGAAGGAAGCAGTCTTTTTGTAAATACAGTGTTTGAAAAAAAAAAAAAAAAAAATAAACAAACAAACCCCACCCACCCGACTCCACCCTAATCGACATAGCTGTAATTTTGTGATTCACAAATTTCTCTCATCATTTCCCTTTTTTTCTTTTTAAATCGGGGTTTATCCGCGCCAGGATGTAATATACTTTTCTATTTTGAATTTCGTTTTCGACATTATATCGGCGTGTCCGTGCATGGACGCATGGACCTTAGCACTTCTCCCTGCAGGAATATGCTGAAGAGGTAAATGAGCCTTTCGCGTTTGTGTGTTTTTCACACATGTCGGTCGGTTTCTGTTATATGTTTGGCATCTCTTTGACCTTTACCATGTGTCTCGGTTTTACCAACACATGGGCACCCGTGGCAGTTCCCGGCGAGGCTTGGTTGTTTTAGCCTTTGACGCGACTCGCAAGTGCTCGCGCTCGCCGCTCAGGTAATGTCATTGACGCGTATCGGTACTGGCCGGTGCGCTGCTTTGGCGGTGCATCTTTCATCTACGTTGAGAAGGTATTTTGCAGTCATCTTGAGGTACAGGGCTTCTGTCTGTAGACAGTATGTTGATCTCACTACTCAATGAGGATATTTGTTAGTAGCCATTTAACGTGCACAGCAATATGCATGGCGCATCTCTTTGTACACGGTTTGCTCTCTCAGCACTTGTCTGGCGTTGGGCATTGACCCCCACTTTATACAGTCTACTGGTTGTTTGTTCCTTCACAGATGCCAAAGGCAAAGGCCAAGACTCCCTCCAATTAAGACACAGCGGGCCAGCACCAGGTCGTCCAGGGCAAACGCCGCCATCAACGTCACGGCCGCAACAAGCGACGCAACGGACGCGCCAACACCATCGACCTCCGCGGCCGAGTTCGACAGGATTATGGACGCCGTCACAGATAAGCTGTTCGACCGCCTGTCACAGCGAATGGTCAGCTGGCCCCAGCCACGCTCCCTGCTGCCTCTACCTGTCTTGCATGCGCAAGGAGCCCGGATGCTGCTATCAACCTACCTCGCTACCAACCCCATTACAATGTCACCCATGCAGTATGCGGTGCTGGGTCCACGGTGACGGCGAATTCAGCTTGCTAAGTGAGTTACTGGTGCACTCGGTGACAATCACACCTGGTTTGCCTCGTGTATCCGCTCCCCTCGGAGCCAATGTTTCTGCGGCTGTAAAAGCCCAGATATGGGGCGGCCGTTTCTTCGAGATGGCGCACCTTCTCCCCTCATTCAGAGAATTGGCTTCGGAAATGACAGAGGGCCAAACAAACTACATGAATTCGTCTCCACGCTCCACACATTTGTGTCTATCAGATGTGAGCGCGTCCCAAATAACGCGCCTGGAAGGCTCAAGCATTTGGAGAGCATCCAAGAAATGCACAAGAAGTTTGGACCAGAAGCCTGGTGCTTCTATGACCGTACCGTTGGTCAATGGAACATGACCCGTCGCGCATATGTGGACAACTGGATGTAGAGCTCTCAACATGCAGGCTGCTTCCTTGGGCCTCAAAGCCATGCATGCCCGTTCATTCCGCTGCGCACGGGACGCGGCCTACCCCGAGGGTCTCAAACCAAACACCTGCTCAATGTCTATGTGGTCAATAGTCAATGTCAGGGCTACGCCGAACAGGATATTATTATGATTTATTATCCAATGTTTTATTAACAGTTTCTAATTCGAATTCCACGGGGAACACAAATCAGCAATACACAGTAATCACCCCAGCGCTTTAAAAGACCTAGGCACTCTCCCGGATCTACTAAATGCAAACCGCGTCGAGATCCCCTTTACATAAGCTCCCTTTAACAACTTTGTAGTCTCGCCTCTTGGCACAGTTCCAAAGAAAGAACCTAACTGTTTTCGTTTAGTTCATTATCTACCATACCCAAAACACCAAAATTCCGTGAAGGCAGGCATTGACCCTGCAGATGCTGCGGTTAGTTATGAAACATTAGATAATGTCGTGAGACTCGTGCAAATTATGGGGAAAGGTGCCTTAATAGCTAATATTGATATCCGTATCATCCCCATCAAACCCAGCGATCGCCACAAGCTGGGGTTCACAGTTGACGGCAATTACTATTATGATAAATGCCTCCTCATGGGTTGTAGGTCATCATGTCACTTTCATGTGCCATCTTTGAATACTTTAGTCGTGCCGTCCAATGGGTCGCCAGTATCAAGCTCTCAATACCCGCTCTCAATATCACACATATCCTCAACTTCATTTTCGTAGGCCATGCTCGTACACGATTAACATCCTTATCTCAACGATCTCTATCATGCCCTTTAATTGAACACGCATTCCAGACGCTGGTAATACCAACATGTTCATCTCTGGTAAATCCATACATAAACTGACAGAATCCTTTAATGCACACCTGATTAATATAAATTATATCCCTCAATTTAATAAAACCCACTCTATTCTTTTTACCCTTAACACAAGACTTAGAAATTCACAACTGTAAATCATTATGAACTTCTTCAACAAGTCCATTCAAGCAGGCACTATCCCGTACCAATGGAAGTTAGTTCACATAAACCCTAAATACAAAAAAAGGTAATAAGAAGAGCCCTGTCAACTACTGCCGAATCAGTATTTCCTGTGAGACATGCAAAGGCCTTGAAAAAATAATAACATCCACCCTCATCAAATACCTGGAATCAAATAACCTCATCCACAACGTCTAATATGGCACCTCCTAACTCCTCATTGCCATTGACCAGTGGAAGACAGACCTCGACAATGGACAGAACATGGACACCAACGCCTTAGACCTTTCAAATGCATTTGACGTTGTGTCACACGCTCTCCTACTCCACAGACCATCAAATATACAGACGTACTACCCCCCATCCAGACTACATCGACCCAAGGACACATACACAAATTGACCAAACAGAGGACAATCACAACTACTTACTCAACTGCCTTACGACACCGCATCAGTACAGCATGGAACTCCCTCTCAGGAGACACCATCAACTCACACACCATCACACCCACCATCAACTCACCCACCATCAACTCACCCACCATCAACTCACCCACATCATCTTCAAATCTCGCCTAAACAAAACTTACAAACACCACCCCATAAAATTCAACCACAGCAACATCTGAAATTCACACTCCATCTAATCCAAAAACATAACAACAATCAAGTGTCAAAAAGAGCTTTGCTCACTATTTAAACCCAACAGATCAAGTCAAGTTATAACGGATGGCCTATGTGAGCGACCCGCGGTTTCGTATGAATCATAAAATACACGTCCATATCCGACATAAAATTTATTCTACAATGCGAGTAAATATACAGAAAAGGTAAAAACGAGCCCAAATTTGCAAACGATTATATAACTTTGTGCAAAATTTGATCGTTTTTTTTTTTTAATTCGCCGAAACCTGAATCTGCGATAATCACATGAATGAATGACAGGGTTGCCATGGCAACGGGCTACATTAAAGCACGTTAAAAGTGGTTCGACGGACCATCACTCATCATCATGCAGCCTCATGCATCCTGTTTTCTGATAATCTCCATTCACTTCACATTCCATCTCTCCGTCAGCCTCGTCATCATCAGGAGACGCAAGTATGGAATGCATCCACCATTCACCCTTTCTCTGGTTACTTGTAAATTCTCACATCTCGCTTCGATCGGACAAATCCGAATCACTAGAAGACTCGGAAGCCTTGTTATCGGACAATTCGGCAGCCATCTATATTGACTTAAATCTTGAGATCGTATAATACAGAGAAAACATAGGCGAGCACCAGCGAAGGACATGCTGTTTTATATATCATTATATTCCCCTTGGTTGTACTTAGTGTATTGTCACTATTGTGAAGGTGGCAGTCTCTTTGGTTGTATCTCTGGCACCATGTCCACGTGTGACGTCACGGCTGCTCGGCGGGTGATCGGTCGTCGCGCAGCAAAATTTCTTGATTTCAAAGCAACGTCAAGCGCTCAAAACACTGAATTATGCGTTGAAACATTGGAGGATGCATTGACAATATACATAGCTTCTGGGTGAGTTATGCATTATTGCGTCTAAAACGGTTGAAAATATGTGATATGAATGAAAGTGATCATTTTAAATATTTCTTTGCGAAATTGACAGACATCGATTACGAGTAATTACCTCATTGATCCAATCGTTTACTCAGCGAAATCCGATTTTGAAGAAACACGGAGTCTGACAGTCGGTAACACCACGAATATCCATCAAGAAGCGACAGCTCCCGGGTTTAATGCAAATCGCGGCCCGGTGTCTGTCAAATTTGACAAGTGTTGGGCATTTACGGACTTTTGATATTGTAATCATGTGGTTATTAGTTCACCACTGATTAGATATAGAAAACAGAAATAGAATGCATTAATAATTAATGATGTATATCTTAGATTGAAAAAAGGTAATTACTTACTAAACCGAAAGGTGTTCATCACTGATGTTTCCCTGTCGTACCACAAGAGGAGAAAACTCGTCAGGAAACCAAGATTCCTTAACGGGAACACAATAGCACACAATAGTATTCGGAGTACTTGGAAACTGAGTAGAGATATCATTTAATTCCAATGCATCAACATAGTATGACATCAGCCAAGCAAATAAGCAACATAACAACTGCTTTTACTGCCCCAATTCTCACGAACAGATAACAGCAATGGAGCTTTTTAGCGCAAGGCTCCGTGCGTCGCGTCGCTGATCGCGTATTGAGACTACCCCAGCATCTGTTTGACATTTTATCCGAAAACTGTGCGTAGCGCCAGAATATTTACAAGTACATGTATGCTTCACAGCTAGATAAAGCGTGGGTAGAATCCGTTTTGTCTCTGTGCAATAGCGTAAATTACAAGAATGAGCAACTCTCCCTCTCTAGTCACTCATCACGCCTCGGCCGTATAGTCCTCGGCTGGACCGTAGACGCTCTCCTCCTCATTTTCGCCTCCTCTGTTGCTGCTGAGAGTCCTCCTCATGTCGATTGATGTTATCAGACCACGACATTGCACGTCTCGTGTGTTGATTCTTGAAGGCTTTCCTTCGACTGCTGACCATTTCTTTGCTTCCATGGTATTAGTTCATGGTCTTCTTGGAGTCCTACTCGATTACTCACAAAGAGGTATGGGACACGGTCCCTCCTTCTGATTCTTAAAACTCGTCGCCATAATCATATATAGCTCAAACGTCCCGATCTCCCTCTTCTTTCCTCGGAGTCCATGACTCACAACCTAGTTCCACACAATGTATAACCGACGATCAACTTGAATCCTCGGTTATATGACGGTCTCATTGACTCCCTGGGTGAAATTTACAAATGGCCAGGGCTTGGACGTACTCCAGAGAAATCCGTAGAAAGATTCTTGTATCAATAATTGAGGAATTTGATTAATATCCAACTCTCTATACTAGTATATATAGGCCCATATAAGGCCTGCAGGTTGCAGATGTAAATCGTGAGAAATGACCTACCGCTCAAGAAAGTCAGCATTTCTTCATTTTCTCGCCTCATTAAATTTGTAAAACAGTTGATATTGCATTAATGAAGTTAAAGCAAGCTTTGTTAAAGGTGGAAGTAACCGTAATATTGATTTCTGCTTAGTCTTCTGGATCATAAGAACACGGCATTAAAGGGTTTCGTTTGGAGAGCTAATTAATGAGACCGAACCGGTTTATTCTCAACCAAACGAATAGAAGAGACTCTTGACGAGTTACTTCTTCATGGCATGTAGCAGCCCATCTTGGTAGCTGATGTTTTTAAGACAGCAAGATCTCAACTATGCTATATCCTTGGGATGTGACCGTTGATCTGAGAAACATTACTCTCACTGTTCTTGATTTCCTCTCTTTGTATTTTACGTGCGGCTGTGCCTCTAATGTGCATTACAATCAAGGCTTACTTCACACAAGACTTCAGCCACGGCTTCCATCTCATGATTTGCAGTTGCTGGAAGGATTGTAAAATCTGCATAGCGTTTGTTCCCTATGCGCCTTCTTCCTGCATTTTACCCAAAAGGCGGCTCTCTTGTGATGACTTCACCAACAGAGATTTCACTGGTTTCCTAGTCATATATATAATGACACAGGCACACCGATGATAAGTGAGGTGGTATCTCATTGGCTGCTATTTATAGTAACATTCAGTCAACTGGTCGTATTCAGCAAATGCTGTGAATTCATTTTCACTCGCCTCGTCTTGTAAGGCATCTGGAGAATTCCGAGTGACGTTATGTGAAATCGAGTGAAATGGATGGATCAAAATAGGGGTGATTTTTCATCGGTGTGTGCCGGTGCTTCTTTTCAGTAGCACCGGAGGCCAGTGAACAGCAGAGATGCATCTGACGGGTACACTTGATCAAAGGCGACCATGCCTCACCTAATTTTTGCTTGTAGTCATAAAGCTTTCAGAGCGTTATGATTTCTCGTTTCTCGACCCCCACTTGTTCTTTTATTCAGAGCGGCTAGAATAGTCATTGATCATGTGTGTACTTGAATTTAATTTGTTCATATGTGGTTCATGATGGTATGCTAATCAATGAAATAGTGTATTGAGGGGAAGTTTTCTTAAACGGACAGTTTTGTTTGAGAGTATAACATGACTATTCCTGAGTTGAGAATCAATTCTTAGATTTGAGAATATTTCTTAGCGTTAAGAATAATTCTAAGAATTTACTCTCAATAGTGGTCTAAGTCTTAAGCCTGAGAATCTTTGTGAATACCGCAGAGGCGTTTGGGGACCCCCAGTTCAGAGAGTTTTGGGTGGGCAATGGTATCAAACGCATTGCTGTAGTCTCTGAACATCAACCATAGCCCTTGATATTGTTTGAACATTCTTCTCAATGATCCTCCATTTAGTCATCATATTTTTTTTTTTAGCAACTGTCCGTTCTTGTCTTCGATGCCTAATCTTTGGTTCTTTCTGTTCTCTCTCCATGCAATTGTTTCACAACTACGTATGTGGATTGTGTCATTCCTTCTGTGTGCCACTTCTGCCTCTGTTGCTCTTTCGCTGCCGATTCTGTTGTCAATAGGCGCTAACCATGCCATTGTTTTGACCTTGTTCTGTATTTTGGGTGAGAATAGGAACTCCATTTCGGCCTGTCCCTGTTGTCCTACTGTGTAGCGTATTTTCCATCCGTCAACTGTGATGTTACCAGCGTTGGCTTTCCTCACTTCTGCCATGCCGAATTATTAATTGTTGACCTTCAGATGCTCACATCATTTCCCCGTGCTAGCTCCGGTTAGAGATCCTATAATCATAACATGGTCTCTAGTTCCAGTGTGCTGGATTTCATTGTCACATTCCACATACCAACGTCTTATCTCCTATTCTCATTCCTTTTTCTCTTCAGGCCAATCTCCGTCCGTTCTTGGTGATCTTGGTTCGTGGTTCGACTTTAGCCTTTCGGGCCTTAGAGTTGAGTTTAGGCTGCTAGCGTCATTTAGTGGGAAACCAATCTCAGTTGGGCCTAGCCCTCCTCCAGTGGTTCTAAAGGCGACATCATAAAGTTGGTCGTTGGGTTTTGTGGGTTCATGAAGTTGGTCAGCTTGTAGCATGAGGGTTGCTACTCCTCATCATACCCGGCTGAAAAGAAGTCTCAATGCACAGCTCTTCGTCCATTCTGGGTGTGCCTGCCGGTGGCATTACATACACGGTGGTTTGGCACGGTATAACACACGTTAGTGTTGGTGTGCCGTAAAACACCAATTTCCTTTCCTTACATACACGGTGGTATTACAGTGTTCATTGACCCTGGGTTCTTCTACCTCACCGGTGTAGCGGCCCTCAGTAGCTAGGAATGGTGCCATGAGCTACTCACGGACTCAAAGTCAATCCCCCATAATAGATTTGCAATATTATTGAAATAGAAATGGAAATATTGTACAAACAATAGGCAGCAAGTAATTCATAATTCGATAATTCGGTCCACTAAAAAATACGTTGGAGCAGAAACAACGCACCATAGAATGGTGCTCATGTAATTAGAATGATCAGGGATCTGCGGGTTAACAGATGCTCAGGTGACAATAAAAAATATCGGTTCTCGTACTAGTACAAAAGGTGCAGAGATATGATAGAAAATAATTCCCCATGAATTCTCACGATTGTTCGCGCCGACCTTACACATCAAGCGCACAACAGAAACAAAGCACATTACAAGAAGCGAGAGTTAACGTGATATGTCTCATAGCAACACAGTCTCTTCTTGGCAATTTTAGCCGGTGTCAATGTCGTCATCCGCCCACAACAATCGTTATTAGTTCTATACAAGAAATTTCTGAAGCCCAATTTTTGTCTGAATTCTTTAAAATGGTGGATAATTTGCGCATAATCCTTTTGGCTCATTTCTCGCTTTTCCCTATTCCATCGCGGAGTGTGGATTTCCAGCGCCATCTGCTTCACGTTGCGTAGCACTGATGGACCGCTGGCTGAGATGACGTCCTGCAGAAACGGCCATTCTGATGATTCGATGTCAATTTTCACCGCATCTATCACGCGCTGTTGAGCATAAATTCCCGTTTCAATTTTTTTTATTGAAAATTGAACGTTCCGTTCTACTGTATGTGGGAATGGTTGAATTTTCAAAGAAATGCTCTATAATCCAAGACGATTTTAGCTATTTATAATGAATGCATAGAACACTTGCCTCTTCGTGACCCAGTTTTTTAAGAATTCCTCCAAAGCTATCCAACGACCAGTTTACTGCGTTGACGAAGCGCGATCCCCACAAGCCCAGATTGTGGAAGTACACTTTGGGTTTGTGCATGTGATCTTCTTTCCCAATACTGAAAAAACACATTGCATCATACAGTAATGCAAGCTGATTCAGTTTCATACTCACCTGGGGTCAAACGAGTGCACTTCACATCCCATTTTCTCGTAGAGGGCGTCGTCAAAAGACCAGTCATTGCGGATGCTACAAATGACAGGTTCTGTTCAGCCTGAATTATCTTTGCTTTTGAGCACCTGATTCTATGCAATGCCTCATTGCATAGAATTATGTGCGCCCTTGTGAAAAAATCTGTAACGCAGTTTGGTGATAATTTACAATCAGGGACACGTAAAATGAACCAACAGAGCATGCCGGTCAGGTCGATCGCTGATTGGCCAGTTTGAGTGGCCTGCAGTCAAGAAAATGCAACGCAAATCGATGATCCGTTGTTATCATCATATCATGTTGGTAGGCATTGTGAATTTATGATCATTTCAATGTGGGATGGAGAGAGAGGGGGTTGGGGTGTGGGTAGGGGTGGATCTGTTGAAAATAATTTCCAAGCAATTTACTTGTTGATGATCCTGGTGTTTAACAGACATTTAATAATAATAATAATTTATTCGTATAAATAAATATACAGGATTATAGCGGGTGAAAGAAAATCAAACAAGCGAACAAACAAATCAAAACTGCAACATAAAGGTAGCTTAATCAAATTGTAAAATGATTAAATGCACATAGTAATTCTTCACTAGTAATTTCAAAGTTTAAAAACATCAGGCCATCTCTTAAATAACAAAGGTTTTTTAGGGCTAATGATTCAGCAATCGTCGCTTCATCATACATGCCTCTTTGTATTATATTTTTACATTTTCAAAATCATCAAATATAAAACGAAACGGAACAGAACTTAACACAGAACATAAATGTACATTTTCACTAATGACAGAATACATGCAACCATAAAAACAATAGTTGCTGGCAAGCTTTACAATGGCGTTAGTGCTGCTCAGGCACTGCATATAAAAGCTTAAGAAACGTACCAGAAGGGCCGAAATTAAGTTTTTTATGGGGGTAAATTATTTATATATTTAGTACGAGTTCTTATATTTAATTTCCAAATACGTTATAAACATTTTCGCAATGCTGTTAAAATTGGCTCAATATTTCTTAAATCCAATAGGGGGCAACCGTAGAACGAGGAGCAATATGAAAAAAACAATGCGCTTAAAACATCAATTGAACAATGGCCGAATTTACACATTAGCACATTAGTTAAACAGTACAGATCGGAAGCAGCCTTTTTTCACATTTCTGGTGGAACTATTGTCTCCGATTGTGGTGCCCAGATGCACGGTTGTAGAATCTTGCTGAATAATACGCCCGTTGAGCCTCAAATTCACCTCCTTCCTGATTGATCTGCCACATACCAGAAGCGCACTCTTGTCTGCATTAAATCAGACGTTGAAATTATTCGCAAACTGCTCACATACATTTTGCATGACTTTGGCAGCCGTTAAAGTTGGAGCTAATAAAGCCACATCATCGGCATAGCTCAAGGCTCCTGTAAATAAATGACCCAGATGACAGCCAGATCCACAATGTTTTAGCCTTATTAACAGCTCATCAAAATATATACAAAAAAGAGTTGGTGAGAGAACGCCGCCTTGTTTCATACCATTAGTACACGAAACGTTATCGGAAATACAATTTTTTCCATCGCACACACATACTTTGATTCGTATACAGCAGAGCAAGCAACATAGATATCCTTGCGCATATAACCCTCTCTCACGCAACAAATGAAATAAACGAACATACTGTACACGATCAAAAGCCTTAGATGCATCAAGTAACATAATATAGCATGGTGAACCTCTTGATTTATAGTGATTGATAACATTTTATAATACAAAAGTGCATTGAACGGTTGAGTGCTTGGGTTTAAAACCATACTGTAAATTACTTTTACTGAATATGTTCACATGTTCAGTTAGAATCATTCGATCAAAAACCTTTCCAACAATGCTGCTAAGGGCTATGGATCTATAATTCGTATTGACGCTTAAAGATTTTCTTCTATTTTTGGGGGGATTGGTATCAATACAGACATAAGCAATTGTTTGGGAACACATGTATGCGATATCATACAATTGAAGAGAAACGATGAATGTACAAATAGAGTATCAACTCCATGGATAACATGATTGGACATAAAATTATCCTTACAATCGGATTTGTCCTTCTTCAATTTACCTACAGCCGATCGAAAACCCTGAGCTGTGAATTGATGAGATCTTTAACATGAACCTTGGTCACAAACATTGCGTACAGATATTTTAGAAAGAGCGATCAATCAATTCATTGAATCACGATCATAATCAACACAATTATACAATTCATCATATTTTTTTGGCAAATAACTCACAAATATGGCTAGTATCTCTAACATCATCCATATTTTTTGTGCTATTACTTTTCTTGTTTTTGATTCTTTTAACCTCCCCCCAGAGATCACGGCTATCATTTAAATCAGTTTAAGTAAGCGACACAATGTACCCCCATATAGATATTAGGCCATGTATGTACTATTAAGGCGACGCGGGACCACCGGCATGACCATGTTGTTTATTCAGTGATTAATAAATAATCGAAATTATAGTTGTTATTTCAGCATTCCCGCTAGCTAGCGATCGTAATTCGATTAAATACCTTTTGTAACATGCCCCGACTGATCTGTGCCATAAGTAGTGCCCAAACGAAAAAAAAAAAAATATATAAAAATAAATATAAAATAAATAAATAAAAAATAAAAATAAATAAAAATAAATTAATGCTCTGTCTTTTATAAAATGCCTTTATAAAAGTCACACATTCGAGAATCTGGATATATATATTTTTATTTTTGCATATTACCATATTAACCAATAAATCTATTTGTTTAATTTCTCAGTTTATAATCGATGGAAATGATGAATATTGGATTTTTTATGAATGTCATAACGCATATCTGTCCTGTTTTATTATGTATGAGCATGTGTGACTATTTAATCGACGTATTTTACAGATCACACAGTAATATGCCCTAAATATTATTTTACATTTCAGAGACAAAGCAGCAGAAATCAAATTCATGTTTTATAGGCAAATGTGCTAAAATATAGCAGTTATCAGACATTGAAAAGGGACCCGAAAATCGCTCAATGCGTAAAACAGAGTATAGCGCACGGTTGCCGTCATGATTAATATATTTTTTATTCGCTCAGACCATCTGCGCTTCTCGCTTTGATAGAAAAATATCTTCAATAGATTAAACCTTTACATTGATTTAATAATTGTAATTGACCGACCGAACTATATATTGACAGAGGTATATTAATATCATATGCAATGTGCGAGAATGAAAACGACCAGGCTATTATAAGTATATATTATTTTTAATTAATATACATTAACGAAATAGTATGAGCTAGTAGAATACGGCATTATTGCATCAACGCGATCACATTATTGTTGCAACCGTGCGTGCGGCACGCTGGGAATAGGCCTACACCCGTAAATTGTTTTCTGTGCGTTGAATTTGATAAAATATTACAGGCATATGACTAAGATGGTCTAATACACTTTGTGTGAGATTCTGTTCCATAATAGTATTGGAAATATCTGTGCTCTTGTTTTAAACGTCGAATATAACATTGTGCATGGACAGTGAGATTATCGGATATAATTATAGTTATATACTTTGAGTAGCTCTATCGTTTATATTGATATGCATTATGTGAATTTCACAAAAGCTTTTCGGGGATCTAATTTTTGCTATCGCGCAGAGATGCTCTAATCAACAACGTCTTGTGAGCCAGTTCAATTAAAGCTCACATCGACGCACACTTGATGATTGCGTAACAATTGTTTGCACAAGTTGTCCGTTTCAAACTTTCCGCTGATTGACTTGCATAGACTACATTACATTTTATAATTACATTAAAAGGGATTAAAGAATCAATTCTTGCAAATAAACAAATACAAGCCTGAACTATTTCTCAAGATAACTACTACGGGTATACATGTAGTCTCTTCTTCACATCCCTGAATGTGTGGAGAGAAAGTTCCCCTTTTTTCACAGGCGTTAGGATCATGACGCAATCAAAGCGCAATTTGTAGCCATTAAAATCCCAATTAACGCTCACAATGGTAAACCTCGTCTTGCGCGTCTTCGTGACATAAATTTGATATAATTGAACCATTTTTAAGCAGAATAAAATAACACGATCGCAACCTATTAGTGACGTCATAGCGTACATGCAATCGCATGTTAAAAAGGGAACGCAATGTAACGTCATAGCGCGATAATTTCAAGGAGATGGAACGCACATCCGGTGACGCATGCATTAGAATCGGCTGTTTTGGGAACACTGACCCGAAGGAATACACGAGGCAGTCATTCTTCTTCAGAGCAAACGTTTTGTCCTCGCACAATGGGTAGCCACCGTCCCCCGGATGTCCGTACAAGACGTGTCTGTCACATGTATATTCTTTTGTGGTCACCAATCTATTACATAACAGCATGAAATGGCGCTTTCTGACTTCATTGACCTACTTGTGGAACACACGCTGAGCATCTTCGATGGAAGTGAAATTGTTGATCTCGTCGGAGACGTTGTTGCAAAGAAATTTCTCAATCGGACAATCACGGATCACCTGATGATACAGCCACAACACGAATTATTACAAGCAAAATGAGATAGTGAGTAAGTTTTATAGACTCACAACGATTTGATTACAATTATTACGAGGTCTGGACAAACTGGGACTCTTGCGGGGGCCTGAGCTTCGTTCGTGATCGTCCTCTGAGGAGAATTTGAACCATTTGTTTCCCCCTTAAATAATATACGTGTATGTCTGTACTACACATCTGAAAATTAAATACTGATTCCGTACACCTAATAGTTATGGATACTGATTCATTGCAATGTCATATTATAAGGCGTTATTATATCATCAATGAATGACCAGCGATCACACATTTTTCAATTCTATTGTCGATTTTATCAATATGTTCTGAGCCACAGTGTTTTGCCACTCAACATTTTGTGAAAACTATGTATTAATTGAATTTTTAAGTGAATTTAGTATTTGCTTTGTTCCCCCTTACCGCATGCCTCCAGTGTGCCCCACCCAGCGTTAACTGCAAGTACTTGAAAATCACCTCTTCAATTATGTAAATTATACCCCCCATGTTTCATACAGCTACATGTACATCTTATCGTAAACAAAGTTTTAATATATTTGAATAAAACACGTGATCGTACTTCCGAATTGGGTGAAGGCTTTTATCCCAATAAACTCGAAATATTATTTCCATGATTAGTATCTCAATTTAACAGAATAGAAAGGGACAAAACTCACAGGCACCAAAAACAAAGTGGTCTTCGTGGATCTCCAGTACAGCCACGAACTAATGAAGAGGAATAATGCCAGTGTGTATAGGGACAAATGTTCTGAAACAGAAGACATTCAATTTAATATTATGAGTTCAAATCCAATGCATTTTTAAACTTTTGAATTCTAATTTTTGAAACCAATTTTATTAGGATTGGACAATTGAGGCAGGAATTTCTCGCGGGGAGACAAAAACAACGGCTGGTCATGGGCCTCCCCATTGAGCGTACTCGTGCCTTGTTATAGTTGGTCAAAATGGAGGACATTACGCAACTAACTTCTGTGAATCTTTTGTTTTTTGACACCTAAAAATATATACAAGACGTGTATCGATAATCCCGTACGCACTCACTTCGTGTTGTTCAGTAAAGAATTTGGAATTCTTTGTATTTGGTCATAACATTATAAACATTTGTATTTGTTTATTTATTTTTATTTATTTATTAAGCTTTATGCATGCAAAAATAATATATACAATAAAAACAATGCATGCAACAGCATGGCAGAACGAGAAAATCTATAAAAGCTGCCAGCTTAAAAAAAAAAAAAAAAAAAAAAAACAAAAAAAACAATGGCAACAAAGAATATGTTTCAAGGAAAATGGGGTAAAATCAAGTATGGTAAAAGCCATTTCATCTACAGGTAGAAGTCCACGTGCATGAGTTATTGGCATCATAAAAACACATTTTGTTCGAATAAAAAGGTAATAGTTTTGATTTAAAAGTGGACACAGATAAACGCGAGCGAATTTCAAGCGGTAAAATATTCCATATGTGAGTAACTCTATTAAAATAGAAATTTAAAAAGGAATCAATCCTTTGGGTTGGCGTCAAAAGCTCAATGAACGGACCCGAACGCAGTCGGGTATTATAACAGCGTTTTGCAACTCTAGAAGTAAAATTAACATTCATGGCACCGTTAAAGTATTTGAATAAAAACAAAAGATCAGTAATTTCTCGTCTAAACAAAAGAGGTAGAATTTCAAGAAATTAACATCGCTCAACATAAGATAAATCAGCATTATTTAAATTAAAACGTGTCATCATAGGCGGATTCAATTTGTTTGACTTTGCTTTTAAGATGAGGAAACCAGACAGGACAGGCAAGATCTAAATGGCTACGGCATAGGAACATCAAAAAGAGAAGATTTAACATTGACTGGTGCATTGAAACCAATAGTACGTTTGACTATGCCGCACATCTTATTGCATTTTAAAATGGTACACGAAAATGGTTGTACCGAGAAGCAAATGTCAAAGATAAATGTGAGGAAATAATTATAAAATATCAGACATAAAACTTAAGAGCATTAAGGCCATATCTAAAAAAATATGTGCACCACAAGACATTATGATTACTTCATGCAACATATGCAAATTGTTTCGAAGATAACTGCCAAAGCAGCAGTTGCCACAGAACATAGCTGCTGGTGGATGACCTTACGTCTGGGACTCTGGGTGATTACTGTGATTGATTGTTTGATTCACTTGACTTTATTCAACTAAACAGCATCAAATTCAAGCGTACGATAATGTAAAAAAAATTGAGAGCACTTTAAGCCTTTAATCATAGAAATATTAGAATCTCTCATTGGACTCAAGCTTTAATTGGCGGGGCTTGCTAACAAGGCAAGCGCTGTGAATGCATTCAGCATGCTGAGACAAGTTCTCCCTCTCTCCTCGTTGCTCTCGTTCTCCTCAGAACAATAAGTTTAGTCAATCTTTCAAAAGTTACTAAAAATTAAATGACTATGCAGAAAACGAACAGCCATAAGTCATAACCACGGTGGTAAGTTTCTTTCTTTGATAAACATGTGTTAGTAGAGAGATATGGAGAAGGCCTCTTTGCTTCTAAAGGAAGGCCTCTTTGCGTTCTACAGACCAAAAAGAGGCTATAAAATGACACAGGCCGCAAGTCACAAAGAGGCTAAGCCTTTTCCTGACTTCTGGGTATGGAGAGCCTCTTTACGTCCTCATCTGACGTTATGGCCTCTTTTCGTTCTGCAACTGAAAACCGCTAGATATTACATAAATCCCACATTTGAAACTAAAGTTGCATGTTGTTATGCTTGTCACCCGTTGAGTTGGTTAGATGAACCAAAAGAGAAGCTTATCTTTGTAACGCACGCATAAAGAAATAGATGCCATACGCGTTGGAAATCGGCGAAAGAAATGCAAATGTGAGGGGCCTAATCAGACTGCTGGTTGCAAAGAGATCAATCTATTTCCCCCAAAAATATCGCATTCCCTACAAAAGCCTTTTTCTTTTCTGAGAAAGAAAGGAGAAATAGCGACATCCCTTAAATGGCGTTTTTGCATAGACGCACTTTGACACTCAAAGCAAAGTTAAGTTTGATGCGATCCTGAGAATGACGTGTTTAGTGGAGTATGTTCACAATTTGTTATACATAAATGCAAAATGATAGAGAGAGAGAGAGAGAGAGAGAGAACATTTATTTGGCGATAAACAAACAAAAGTCGAAACACAATAGAAAATTAAGATAGTATGTAGATATTATTATTATAGTATATACATAATGATAGTGATAAAGGAAGGAATGGAATATTGTGATATAAATTATATATATAT
>KB292115.1:0-12777 GCA_000328365.1 Capitella teleta
TCCTCTCCAGACTATATGTCTCTGATATTACGCATTGATGGTCATTAGACTCATCGCAGTTGGAAATTGCTGCTAGACTGAATCTACTGTGCTTATTGGCACGTTTCCAAGTAGAGGACGCAGAAGTATGCACTTGCAAAATATATAAATGCACTTCTCAGTTGCATGCGTAATATCCTGTTATTGCCAGGTAACGGAACTCAGTCAGCTAATGCCTTTCATGTACCCTGTTCGTTCTGATGTTTTAATAACTATATGCATCCCTCCGTGAGTATACATCCTGTCACAGCTGTGCATTTCCACTAAATCAAGACGTGCCACCTAATGTAATTCCGACGAAAACTTACGGTTTCGGTGATAGAATTGCTGAATTCTTAGAATCCGTCCTTGGTTTGTCTGTAAATTGAGTTGTTTCATTTCGTCGACTGCTGTCATTCGGTAAATTACCTCCTTAAAACCTAGGTTAAATGCAGTACACAGGAGGGCAGTCGAGTGGGCCACGCATCCGTATATGCCAAATTCAGTGCACCAACTGGAAGTCACCTTGATGAACAAATGAAGCATGGCTATCAAATTTCCAAGTAGATTTGAAATATTTATCATCCACTATATTAAAGCTAAACTGTACATGAAACGTCCACGATTCGAGTCACATCCATTAAACATGAACGTTAATAGATAATTTGCAATAAGTGATTTCAGGGTATCATTTCCACAGAAGAGCGATGCAAAATGCATCAGATTACAGGAATGTTTGCATGATTAGTTGGCTGGATGGCGGATCTACAAGCATTGCTTTCTGTGTGCTTTGCAAATCATTTTGTTGCGTTTTATGGGAGCTTTTGCGCTCTTTTTCGGACCTTTCAATTGCAGCAAAGGTTGCTTAGCGTTGCGATTCCGGGCCGAATTGTATCAGCTTTGATTCCATGAACAAGCAAATAGCTTCCCGATTCCAGTTAAATCAGACAAACCTGGAAAAATACAAAGAGGGAAGCAATTGTTTGTGCTGTGTCTATTGTATCAATATGATTTGAGGCTATCGCATTTTTCTAAAATGAAACGGAACAGATTCATATTTATATTATGCTTTTGTTTTCTCAGCATTGAGGGACAGAATGAATATAAAAACAATGAATTTGTCAGTGGATAAAACGGAAGGTATAAGAGGTACATGTATTTAGAAGCGAGGATTAAACGATTTCTCTGCGGAATGTTAATCGTGTTAAAAGATTGTGTTTATTGTGTCTCTTCTCCCAGATATTTAATCTCATTCTTTACACTGTCAATACAATCGCGGAGACCTGTGTATAGATCCACGTCACTGAAAAAAAAAGCCTCTAAATTTTGAGGTACCACCTCGTAAAGCCTGCTCTTCTTCTTTGTCGAGGTTTTATCACCTTCGAAAATATAAAAGTTTTGCGAGTTGCAATACATGATCAGAAGAAATGTCCCCCAGGGAAGGTGTTGCTTGGATTTTTATACGTGTCTCGGGGCTAATGCTATTCATTCACACTTTCCCGGTGGAAACAGACAAGAAGAGCGATTTGCAGCTGAGCTGAGATCCCTGTTGGTGTCTCTGATGTTATCCCTCCAATCTTTGTATCAAATGTTTTGTTAACGATACAAACGTAATTAACGTAACAAACGGATTATCCTCATGTCTTACTGTTGAGTTTTCCAGTGGCACACCCTTAAATTTTGCCCAGAATCCAGATTATGTGATTAAAATTACTTGACAAGTCACGAAGAATACGGAAAAGGCTGTAAGAGAGTCAGATGTATTTACAACACGATGGAGTGTTACTTACGAGTAATTTGAAACTTATCTCACTGCAAAAATGAGCCATGACTATAAGATGGAATTTCAGTTATGATATAATTCGCATGACATTGTCTAACATTACATTTAGCCAACTTCATTCGCAATTAATCTCATATTCCATAAGCCTAACACAATACTGTCGGGCTTCTCCTGACAAATCTTACGGTTCTCTACCCCTTCCATTCACTTGCGCATCATTGGTTTGAGGACAATCGGAGCCTTGTTAATTGAGGTAATGAATATAGCCATGTCTTTGTTGGAGGCGTCGCTTCACTCCCTGATCAAAAGAATGAATCAATGCCTCAACCCAAAATCTGTAAATCATAGTCCATTAAGTATGCTTGGGTACTCTAGAATAACCGCACGTACCTGAGAGGACTGGCAAATCCGGTGAGTTCATGGCTGGGACCACAGTTGCTCAAGATATCCATGTTTACTGAATCTGCGACTGGTGAGAAATATGACCAACGAATATCTGCTGAGAAAACATTGATATCGGGTCAGGTAGGAGTTCCAATCTCATAAAATGACCCAAATTATGGGATATGAATATGCTGATGTCCGACTCTTTCAGAAGAATGATGGTCTCTCATATCATGATAGGGTTATCGAGAATACACTTTTGATGTTGTCACGATTGAAATATTTCCCGATTATGTCACAAAATAAACATTTGTGGATAAATAACTGAAGTCAGTAATTCCCCACCGCATTCCGTTTCCCAACAATCGCACAGAGTTGATTCAGGACATTCAGGTACATGGACTACTAACTACAAAGAAGACATTGTAAATACGGGGCCGATGCAGAGTTCACAAGACTGCGGCCTCCATAAAATGTGAATTGATTTTACGCGTGGGAGGATGCAGTGATTGACATCGGAGGATTGAAAGAACCTCATTTGCAATAAACTGCATGCTGTATCACCAGGTGCATGTTGAATGTCTATATATGCCGAGGGGCCTCGAGATGAAACAGGGAGACCCAAATTGCACCACGCAGGCACCTACTTAACTTGGTGTGCATTTTGAGGAAATTGTTGAACTGGTGAATGATGTTGGATTGTCTGTTACATTTAAAGGTATGTGATGGTTTATTTTCATGGGAACGTTGGTATCAAATTTCATTCGTCAGCTTTGTAAGGTTAGTTGGTAGCGGTCAACGGTTTATCCTCATCATTGCAGGGACTTGCAACTCGATATCAGAGACCTGTGGCTCTGGGATATATTCAGCAAGATTGAAAGAGGCCCCCTGTGTTGCTCAGAGAAATTGCTTCCTAGAAGCGGAAGTAGCATACATGATCCGAATAAGTTTGAACTCAATTGTTGGCTACTATCGTTGAGACTGTGCAATATGGTGTCTGCATGGGTGTTAGTGTCGATGAAAAGTGATGAAATGAACTAAATTTTGCTGAGCAATCGATCTCGTTTCTAATAACGCATTGTGTTATTCATTGGTTTGACATTATCATCATGAAATGAATGCTTTTTCTGCGTATTCTTGCCCACTAATCTTACCAAGAGAGAGGAATTGGGTCATTATGGATTGTCTGAGGTTTGATGAAATACATGTAGGTGAGAACATGTATTATTATTGTAAAAACAAAAGGTAATATGAAACACGGAATAAACAAAACTAGTCTTTATGAATCATTTGAATTGCTTGATGAAGACTAAATAGTCGAAAATTCGCAACACAAGTTTTGATTATTGCGTGTTTCATATTACCATTTGTTTCTATATTCATTCCAACACGGCGGAAGCACTCTCATTATTCTATGTATTATTATTGAATTCGTAGAATAAGAAGAACAACACAGGGTCTGATTTCCATTGCTTTGATTCTGCAGTGGAGTCATATGGATCTGTTGCCTTTGTTTCCATTTTTGTATGGCATGCTACCCTATACCTGCACCCGTGATTGCAGAATGTGTATGATCTGCTTTTCCTTATATCATTATTCCTGCTTCTATCTAGGATCTTCAAAAACCTGTTAGATTAAGGATCCATGCTAAGTGTATTTGTCAACAAGAGGCGTAATTAGTAGACTCGCGTACAACGTATCTGGCAAAAGTGTCAAAGATTTTGTGTTTATTCTGACAAAGATCAATGCGTGTAATCAGAGATGTCACTTCATTTCTTCTTGAAGTCGACATAATTAATAATCTGGAATTGTGTAAGTTTCTCTTGTCGCATCCTAAATAACTAATAAAATCCAAATAAACATCTAAATTGCATTTGGAAGAAGTACTACATATATATTGGCCGGTCAACAATGGCCCGATTGAAGGACCACACAAAACTAAGGAAAAAAAAAACCACGAACGAAAGCCGTTCGGGAGTTTCTCGTACAAAGAACGATCAAACCAAAATAAAACCACGCACGAAAGCAGTTCGGGAGTCTCTCGTACAAAGAACGACCAAACCAAAATTCCTGTGGGCGTCGCTAATCACAGCAGCACAGTGATGAATTGAACTTTTTCAATGACAAATACATGACGCATTAACGGAAAACTTCAAAAGTTAAAAAAAAAAAAAAAAAAAAAAAAAAATTATTTAATCAATTACAACCATCTTATAGGCTTATAATTAAGAGGGAACTCAACTCGAACCGCAAAAAAAAAAAGCATTAAAATGTCAGCAATCATCTCCATCGAATCTCACAGAAGATCTCCAAAAGAAATTCACTGGCGTTTTGCTGTTGTAAAGTGAGATAGCTGGTCACTCACCGTGACAAGGTTCGTCTACTATGATTCCCCATGGGCGACTCATAGGCGCACTTGTTATTACGAATAAGACTGAGGTCTTTTAATTGTGAGGTCGACTGTTCATATCTTCATCGGACGAAGGTCCTGTTGGGCGATTCGGTTCTTGTACTCCGTGACGAGTTTCTTTGCTTTCTGTGCACTATCATGCTGATATAGATTGCTCACTAACGCGGTTGTGTTTCTATGACACATATTATAGCAAAATTAACAACATGATTTGTTCAAACGAATAGTCCAACTTATACTAATACGAGTCTCTATGATACATAAAATAGCATAATAGAATCAACGAATCATGATTCATTCATATGAATATCCCAACTTATACTAATACGAGTCCCTATGACACATAAAATGTTATGTGGAATCACCTTGAATGCACATGTTCTTATTGTTAAAATAGAACCCTCATGAGTTACTGATCATTTCAATCTCACTGACAAGCTTTCGGAATAAACATTGCTCGCACACAGCTCTGGGTCTTCTCGTTATAACCTAAAAATAGCATAATATCAGTATGATTCGTTTATATGAATATCCCAACCTATACCAATACGAGTTGATAAAACTGATAAGTGGTCTGATGCGCATGAATTAGAGAAGTTAACTTAACCTTAAAAAGCTTATAAAACTTTATCTGGTTCATGTAAGTTAATTTGTCGTTATTGGAAATATATTGCTGTACTGCAATGTTAGGGGTGATTAATTTACAAGCTATATATATTTAACCAATTTTCATCAATGATAATAAAATAATCATTATGGAAGGAACCAAACAGCATATATTTCATGGAAACCGAAATGCTTCATAAGTTTGCAATATATATCATGCATTATTGATATAACCATGCAAGCTTATATTCATAAGCTACAAAAATGCATGAACAAAAATTAAGACGTCAGCACGAGTATAGCATTGACTCTCGCTAAATACTCGCACCCACGAACAAATAAAAACAAACAAACAAACAAACAAAAAAAACAAGAATCAATAAGAGATGTGACCAAGGAAAATTTTTAATTAAGCTATTGATGAACATTGATCAAGGAAACACGAAAGTAATCGCAGCAATATTAGTTCATGATGCCAAAGTATATGTGTCAATTTATGATTTTACAGCAGAATCCCGCAACCAATGAGCTAAATGTGTCTTTCTACCTGACATGACTTTACATTATCATTTAATGTATGATGAAAACCATTGAAATCCAACAACTACAAGGATTATTAATACTATGGAGAGTATAGCCCATTGGTTGTGCAGCATCTTATAATATGCCAAATTGGCTACCTCAATCTGCATGTTGACAGAAGGTGACATATTTATGGCCCTAACAGGAGTCAGCTAGGCTCAGTCCAGTATAATTGGTATATGCATTGAAATTATTATATTGCAAAAAGCTAAACCAATTATCATTGCAGTATACCACCAGAAAGTCAAAGAATGTAATAAATGTTTATAAATGCAATAAAAGTTTAATGAATAAACAAATTCAAAATAATAATCGATTATGCAATTAATGCTTTAATTAACGCAATAAACTTGAACTTCAAGTAACTTCATTTAAAATCAGGATTTTGTAAGAGGTGTACGTGTAGCATATACTCTGCGAAATTCAAGATCACAAGTTACATAACGATTGAGTTATCGTCATTTGAAAAAGTCCTAATTGCTATTATGCAAGATTACGCAGAAACACTTCCAAAATTTATTTCACATATTGATGCACTGAATCATTTGATGCCGGTTACAAGTCACTAGCATTACTAGTCAATGAGTTATTGGCGACCAAATTTTCAACTTAGAAAAATCACTGCGACCTTGACCTTTAACCTTTGACCTTCAAACTTTCAGTGTTAATTCGAAATAACTTGCTTCATTAATAAGTGCAACTTACTAATTGACAGACATGAGCGTGACGTAGTGACTCCAGTACTACGTCAATTATGCACTAGTTGGATGGTAAGCTCCAAGCTCGTAATAACGAAGACTCAACCAGTCACTCCATATTGGCTTTAATTTACCTTCAATAAAATATTTTAAAGAGGGTGTCAAAAAATAATAGAGTTCCGAAAGGAGTAGCTTGGTGTGTGGTTCGTACCGGACGAGTGAGCACGTGTAAGAGAGAGAGTCCATAGGAAATACTCGTCTTATATACTAAATCGCAGTTGTACGGCAGCCTGTGATTCTCATAGACAGTGCAGCAGATCGGTGCCTTCCAAGTATTTGCTATCTGACAGTGATGGAGGCGCTTGCTCTCCGGTTCTCTGTTCTCGGCAAACTTCTGACCGCCAGTATTCGCTAATTGCACGTTGGCCTTCTGACCCCTCAGTATTCGGCTATTCGCTGATTGCCTCTTGGGAGATGGAAGCAATCCCGTGCACGCTCTGGCCGAAGGTCTATACATGCATAGGTAGAATTTATATAATCATAATTACATATGCTATAATAAAACATCGTGTGAAGTAGATAGAAGCATCCACGTAATCTTAACAGAGCGAATTCAAAATATTCAGTACCAAACTTTGTTAAACGGAATACCGAAGCGATGAAATTGGCTAATGTGTTGCCTAATAGGTGTTCCGACCGAAAACACACAAATATTCTAAATTATCACATTTCCTTCCAAGACTCGACAGCACACGTTGTATGCAACTCAAAAAAGATACAATTTCACAAAATTCGAAATAATCATCAATTAAGGCAATTAAATGCTTTAATTAGCACAATGACCTTGACCTTGGTGCAATCTAATTTAAAATTATAATTTCATAAGATGGCTATACTAGCAATATACTTTGTAAAGTTCAATGCCACAACCGGCTTAACAACCGAGATATTTGCATTTGAAAAAGTCATAATTACTGTTATGCAAGATTACTCACGAACGGTGCATCTGAGAGCAGTAACAGCAATATGCATTGTTATACATATTAATACTCTGAATCATTTGATGTATGTTGTAAGACGCTAGCTTAATTAAATAATGAGCTGGAAGCAATCCAATTTGAGACTTTGAAAAATCCCTGCGACCTTGACCTTCGATCTTTGACCTTCAAACTTTCAGTGGTCACCCAAAATAACTTGCCTCATTGATAAGTGTCACTTACTTATTGACAGACATGAGCGAATTCAAAATATTCAGTACCAAACTTTGCTCATGGGAATACCAAAGCGACGAAATTCAAGTGTTGCCTAAAATGCAATTTAACAAAAAACATACAATAATATAAAAAATCAAATTCCCTTTAAACACTCCATAGTACACGGTTTACTCAACTCAAAAAGTTGTAAAAATTCATTAAATTGATAATAATCATCAATTTATGCAATTAAATGCTTTAATTACTGCTATGACCTTGACCGTGGTGCAACCTCAATTAAACTTATAATTACATAAGATGGTTATACTAACAATACACTCTCCAAATTTCAATGCCACAACCTGCCTAACAACCAAAATATTTGCATTTTAAAAAGTCGTAATTACTATTATGCAAGATTACGCAAGAACGGTGCATCTGAAAGCAGTGATAGCGCCATTCATTGTTGTACATATTAATGCGCTGGATCGATTGATGTATGTTGCAAGATCCTAGCTCAATTAATGAGTGAGCTAGAAGCGATCCAATTTGAGATTTTGAAAAAATGCTGTGACCTTGACCTTTGACCTTTAACCTACAAATTTGATTCAGACCTGCAGTATGACATATACTATCAATGTGTAAAATTTGCCGAGTTCCGCGTAACGGTGCATAAAAAATCGTTCACGGACTTACAGAAAAAGAACACACACAAAAAAAAAAAAAAAACAAAAAAAAAAACACGTAAAGTAACATAATGAAAATTTTTAAAGGGATGGGGAACTGAATTTTAAGTGATGTTCTATTGACTCATAGCACCAATTGATAGCATTCCGTGCCAACAACACCATGTCTGGATGCAAGCGTACGGAAATAATGCATTCCGAATATCGGGGTTAGCATTGGGCCTATGGGAGAATGGCTTCCATTGCGAAGTACAGGAGGCAAACGTCAGCTGATGGCTTGCCGTGATTGGTCCCGTTCCCCTCGTGAAGCTATCGATTTCAGCCAATCAGAGCAGATCATCTTCGCCATAAAAGGACATCTTTGTTGTTTACGAAACGAAAGCGCATGCGTGGTGCACTCTGGCTGACCTTTTTACTGTTTCAGGATGAGAAACCATTGTAGGTGTCTTAGAAAATCGCTTGTTAAAATAAGAAAAATAGCGAAAAATATTTTTTTTCGCGCCTGACTGGTTGCAAAATGATTATTCTATCTACATTTCCGATAAGAAAATAAAAAATATCGCAGGACACGCTGATATGACGAGGCCCATTGTAAAAGATGGGGAACTCGGTGTTTCATGACAGCCTCTGACGTCACGCCTAATTAGCAATATATCTCCCGCGAAATCGTTAGGGATGATATTCCTTGTGTGGGCCAGGCATAGGAATCATTTTTGGTGCATCAAATAACGACTCAAAATCCATTTTTAACCAGTTCTCCCTCCCTTTAATTTAAAATTTTCCTTAAAAAAAAAAAACAATGTTAATATATGCGGGAAACAATATTTCCGAATATTCTGAGGTCGTTGTGTATAACACAAGTATGACAATCAACTTTTGGAACAGTACTGATTAGAGAAAGCCAGAAATGTATCCATTCAGAAGGCACAGTTTTGTGTTCTCTGACTGCTGGTCCATTCAACGTTGTATATAATAATAATTGCTGGGACATGCGGCAAAAATCAGTTTAAATGCATTATCATTTTGGCATTGTGTATATTGTTACATCTGATACTGATAGCAAAATGATTGCACCGTGCTACAGGCTGACAGCATAACAAATATGGTGTTTATAGAACATATTTAATGTTTTTACACGAACATCTCATTCCAGCACGTGGCACAATACGACCACCCTGTCACAATACTTCAAGCCTCACCTCAAACATCGCCATATGCCTACTCGGCATGGATCACTGGCGTAATAAGCAGTATTATTAGGCCTTGCACGTAGGTCGTCGTCATAACACGAGCCTAGAAAGGCTGGGGGTCTGTGACCATGCTATTGAACGATGTCATCTATTGAGATAGTCACCAATTCTAACCTCTGGTGCAGGTTTTATCATCCTGAATTAAAACCGATCCTATCGAAAGAATTGCTTGTAATAAAAAAATGATTGCCCGCCGCATGATATAGCTCATTAAACGATCGATAGGCCTTGGTGCAATGTGTTATTGTACACGTTAGTACTTTTTCTATTTTGAATTTGTGTAACGTCCTATTGTGGGGGCCTCTATACTGTTGACTTGTATTGGTCATCACGTGCGAGCAGGGTTAAAAAAAATAAACACAAACATTTTGAATACTCCTTATTCGATTCCGTTTATTAACATATTCAAATGTCAAATAATGCTCTCTTTTATATTCTCTCGCATAATTTGAGCGCCCTTAATGATCGGAAACTTACAAAATGCTTCTATGATTACAATATACCAGAAGTGAGCATGGTTAATTAGATGTGCGCAATCATAGGGTTGCGGTATACATTATCATTCACGTAGGTAAGGAATGATGAGTCAATGAGTGAAGCTTATACGATTGCCACGGTCAATGATCCCTTACTTCAAGTTACATTCAGTTACAAGGACGCATCATGATTTGTAGATGGTGTATGATATAAATCAAAACTCACAATACAAGCACAGAGTAAGCAATACTGTGGTATGCAGAGCAAGAGCACTTTTAAGGCCAGACATGAGATGGTATGGGCTACAGGAATAAAGGAAATGTTTACAATATGGATTCGATTTTCGAACACTCTACGTTGCCGAAGAACAATATATTTGGCATCGATTTTCTACATAAGTGGATGCACCGATAATCACATACAGAAGTAGGTCACTTTGAGCATTCAGATCTCCCGAAGGACATTTGCATCGAGTCGTATCTTGCAATCTGCATCGCTAAAAGAGCAGCAATTGAGAAAACCTCTCTATCCTGGTCTTGTGAGATAAGGAAAAGCGCAATACAGACAACATTGGAGTGGGGAATATCATTAAACGGGGAGTACTTTTATCTGTTTCGAAACTAATATGGGAGCCTTTTTTTAAACAAAATTACAAACAAAATTCAGGCATTAACTCGAAAAAATCCTTGCTAGAAATCATAAAAGATAATATTTATTCCGTTTATGCTTACAACGCATTGGAATAGTTTGTTTTTGTTTTTGTTTTTTTTTTTTTTTTTTTTGCGTCCCATCACTGAATAATAAATGATATGTATTGGTGACCCTCACTTTTAAAACCCTGCATGTCCATCAAGACCAATATGCTTTCTAAACATTTTGGTGTACGGTTGATTAAAGTACCTCAATTATTTCTGGGGTCATAGCTATTCATCTCGAACGCTGGACCCGATTTTACGCATGTATTTAAGCTCGGTTTAATGTTTAGCTATCACTGATGTCCGAATTATCGGATGCAGTAACCGAGCTAGACAGAATGCCGTCTGAATATTCTCATATACAGACGGAGATACAACTGTATATAAAACTGGAAGTTACATGAAATGATCATGAATTTAGCGCTCAATTTCAAACGCTCGTGGAAATTTGTGCAATTTGGCAATTAAGAACGCTAATACCAGCCACAAACTCACACAAACTATAATCCCGATATATTTTGCCACCTAATTAAATAATAAAATATACAAACCATATCCTCAGTTTAAAAATAAAACCACTTGAACGCTCGATTGAACAAATTATCAAATTCTCACTCACTCATTGACTTCCTTGATCTGACCTAAATTTGGAAATGAACCAGATTTGAGATCCTTCATTATTTCAATTGCGAAATGTCGTTCAAATTGCTTCATTACTCCTGATAATTCGTGAAATGAAGCCTTATGTTGGCACACTATAGTTGTTTTTTTTTTAAATGGTTATATACTGACGTGTAAAGGATATTTAATTATAATAAACTAATATATATTCCAGCGTTTCTTACTCATTGACTGCGAGTTCTCAAAGCGTTATGATTACATGGTTGAGAAGAAGCGAAATCACACACAATCGCGACACATTTTTGCGCAAAGTATGCTCCCTTGACAATGGTTATATACTGACGTGTAAAGGATATTTAATTATAATAAACTAATATATATTCCAGCGTCTCTTACTCATTGACTGCGAGTTCTCAAAGAGTTGTGATTACATGGTTGAGAAGAAGCGAACTCGCACACAATCGCGACACATTTTTTGCGCAAGGTATGCTCCCTTGACACACTTATGCAAATGGTGCAAATGGCTGAGTGCGCTAGCACTTGTAAACATCTTGAAATGTCGGCATAAATTTGCCGAGTTTAGAACAAAATAGTGGACGGAATCTAAATTTGAATAGTGTGGCGTTTCTAAAATAGATGATTTTAATACATGACTTTCAGCGTGTCTGCCAATGCTCACGGGTTTTGACGCCAGAAACACCTTCCAGTTTTTAACATACAAGTATCATCAGCGGAGATCTGAGATCGCCGCTGACGAATAGGCTATCACAGAGCTACAGCTTGACCACATCAGAGAGATCGGCGGCAGTGGACGGTGACGAGCTATAGCTCAAAATGATCGGTATTCTCGTTTGCAAAAGCAAATTCTAGTGACTCGTGCTGTGAAATAATTTCCCAGTATTACGAATTATAGCTCATGCTGTATTTCGCCAGGTAAAGTGTGTATTCCGCAGTTCTTAATTATGATTATGGAAGACACCGATAGCTATCAGCTACTTATAAGGAGATATCAATTTTTGGCACGGCTATGGAAATTAATTACTCGATTAATGAATCCTATGTTGCTTGGCGGAAATGTGTCTGCAGAATTTGGAGGGTGCCTCCCCGCACTCATTTAATCATAATTTCATTCGTTAATGAGTCCTCCTGAGTATATTCCAGTTCTGTCAGAATCAATATACTTTTTCGGTCATTTATCTACTATGTTCTCTTAAGTAGAGAACACAGTAGATAATCACCCTGAGTCAGTCATATAACACTAGTAACACCCCATCTGAAGAAATTAATGCAATCACAATGGGCATTGATGAATTATGTAACATAAGGACAATAATGTGAGCGCATATCTAATGAATTCCATCGTATATAATTCCA
>KB292122.1:4503-24332 GCA_000328365.1 Capitella teleta
TGCCTCACTTGAAGAAGATGTTGAACATTGAAACCCTGACAAGCCATGACGGGTATGTGAGTTGGTTTACTCTAGGCAGTCTGGTCATCCTACTGCTGATTGGAGCTATCTACGCTGCCAACCGCAAATGGAAGATGTGTCATCGCATTTCCTTTTCTGGAGGTCGACGACCTACTGCTTTGGTGCTGCCAGCGACGCAGAACTCGCTTACCAAGGGGAAGAACGATGTGTCAACCGAGTACCCTGGTTTGTTTTCCAACGAGGTGCCGGTTTGAACAAGAAATCTGTTAATATGTTATTGATGTGTTTATTACTCTTTTTTATGCACGTATGTTATCCGGTTTATTGTATACCTTTTTTATTTGCGAGGTGCTGCCTAGGTTTTATTTTTGACCCTGTATATTTACCCGCCATAATTATGATAGCTTTTACTGATTGTTACTGATTGTATTTACTAGTTATTTTAGCTTACCTTTTTGTGATAAAGTGGCCTTTATCAAAAAAGGGGGGGAGTGGTGTAGCAGATAGCTATGTATATTCTTTGTTTACACCCCATATATCGCTCAGCTACTCGTGTACTCAGTGGCCCCAGCTATCATGTTACACCAGGCCAGGCTTCGCTTGTGGAACATTCAAGATCCTTCTGGAAGCTTCCAGAAGGCGATGGGATGTCACAGGGCGAGGGGCAAAGACGTGCTGTGATTGCATCAGCCATGCGGCGATTGCATCAGCCTGGACTTTGCCCCTATCCACAGGGCCCATCGGGCTTGGCCATGGCTCTCCCCACGTATCCCCAGGGTATATAAGGGCAGCTCCTCAGCCTCATAAGCAGAGTCTCATCCGAGTCTCGAGCACGTTTCTCCTGGACCTGATGCTGAATAAACATTGAAGCTGACTCCACTGGCTCCCTTTTCAATGTGAGTAGACTAACTACAGCTCCGGCAGTCTACCATCACAAGGTGATGATGCATCAAATACCTGCTTCCAACTTCACCTTAGTTAGGGATGCCTCTTTTTCTCCGTAGGGCGCAGTATTTCTTTGAAAATGAAGCATCAATTTTGCTTTGAGGGGGAACGATTCTCCGCGCAGTCTTAATAAGGTGTTTAAAAGATGAAGTGAGGTATCCTTTGTTGGGATTTTTGTCCTCATTAAGAGGTGAGTGGTGAGCGTTGGGAGGTAAAACAAACCAAAGTAAAAAATAAATAATAATAATAATAATAATAATAATAAATAATAATAATAATAATAATAATAATAATAATAATAATAATAATAATAATAATAATAATAATAATAATAATAATAATAATAATAATACATATGTACAAATACAAGAAGACCCACAGTAAATGCATGAAATTTAAGCAATACAAGTGCTGAAACATAGACACTTTTAAGAAATGAACTTATAGCAACTCGACACGCTGGTGTTGAAGAGAATAATACTGACAACTTTATTTCTTCATCAACTTGTTATAATTATCCCGAATAAACAAAATCGACGAAGGAGAAATCGTCACACAAGCACGTTTGTGGGTTCGCCACACAGCTTTCCCCCGGGGAGAAATGGTTATTGATCCACAGTGCTGATCGAGTGGTTGTCAGTACTTGTCAGTGAGGATCGAGTGGTTGTCAGTACTTGTCAGTGAGGATCGAGTGGTTGTCAGTACTTGTCAGTGCCGATCGAGTGATTGTTAGTATTTGTCACTGACGATCGAGTACTTATCAGTTCCGAGTGGTTGTCAGTACTTGTCACTGATCAAACAGGGTAAAGATTGCGGCAGGGTAACAAAATGTGCGGCTTGCTCACAAGAATGAGCAGGCGGAGTTGTCATTGTTTGACTGCTATGAGTCTAGAGTCGCGAGACCATCGTGGGTCGGCCGTGGCTGACTGTTGCAAGGGACAAAGATCGCCTCAGCCATATTTGTTGGCTATCGGTATTGTTGGGTACTGTTACGTACTGGGTTGTTAATTGGTTGATCAATTATGCAATCACTCGGAGTCAATTACAATTTCATTCTTTACTTCACAGCTCTTGGACCGATTCCAGAAAGAAAAAGTGAGTTCCAAAAGTATACTTACAAGTAATGGGGATTTTTCAAAAGTGTTCCAAAAAGGCTTTTCTCTCTAAAACCGCACAATGTACCCAAATATAATTATTATTTATAGTTACAGTAGCCTCTTATCTTGATAATTATGCCTTTTATTTTGGTTATTTTTTTTTTCAAATAATTTGATAATTACGAAATCACAACACAGGGTCGTAAATCGCTTAATTTTCAATCATAATCTTTGCAAGCAGGCGCATTCACCTCAGTCAAATTCACCTTAATTAATCATTCCAACGCAAAAGAATAATTACCTGATGTCATTTACATGGTATAAAAGAGACACGAACAACGCATATTCAGTGGTTCTAATTCTCCCGCCAAATTGGTTTGGTTCATATATTGGCCGCTAGTGGAGCTGCGAATGACGTCATAACACCCCGGGAATTCCGCGAGGTTGCTATGGTAACGGATCTACAAAAACGATTCGGGTTCGTCGCCTCGAGTCGGAAAATGATGTTAAAGTTGATGAGTTATAGGATCATATAACTTAATTATCACAATATGTTTGTATCGACGGATTCTCACACAAAAAAAAAAAAACAAAAAAAAAAAAACAAAGAAAAAGTAATAAAAATCAACAATATATTTACTTTTTATCATGCTTATGGTTCGTTTATCAGAACGACAACATAATGTGATATCTAGAGGCAACTGTATCAATGTTTGCATTGTGATACTATAACTAAATCGCAGTAAACGGCCGACCGCCGAGTGAAACGTCTCGAAGATCAAGGCTTCATTGGCATAGGTTTACGTTATGATTGCGAATTATCGCTGACCGGAGCTGCCGAACTCCTAATTCTACAAAGAGAAGGTCGAAACTCTTGCCACATTGCTCAGCCAGAATTCCGTAAGGAGGAACCAGGGCGCTGGGTGCAACTGCCTATATGGTATGCATCATAACGACCCTCTTCATCGGGGTGCTTTAGAGCTTGGTATCTCGAGGGTTTATCTTAATTGTGACTACTGGTCATCATAGACCTCCAACACCGCACTGCTTCAACCTCATCGAATGGAAGGGGGAGGGGGGGTGGCTCCTGGCTGTATACATGCACTATACATGCGATTTTGCAGTTTACATACTTTACATTATTCGCATTTCATTGACACGCTGTAGAGCCCCTTTTCGATCTCACGTTTTCCCCCGGTGTTCAATGCAACGAAGACCCTGGCAGAGCATCACGTTTCAGAGAGAGATTTCACTGTCAACACGTGACCGTGAATGTGAGAGTGCAGTAAGAGACAGCTGCTTGTTAATTCGACCAGGTTAAGGGAAAAAACACGGAAATAAACAGTGTTGCTGGATTGAGGTCTCTAAGTCTTGCTTGTACCCCCACTACACCAGAGTAGCATCTTGATATATTAATGCTCCAATTGCCCCTGGAGTTCATTGGAAATCAAATTTTTAATTAAGCTATTGATGAACATTGATCAAAGTAACATGAATATAATCGCAGCAATATTATTAGTTCATGCTTCAATTTATGATTTTACAGCAGAATTGTGCAACCAATGAGCTAAATATGCATTTCTACTTGACATGACTTTACATTATCACGTTTATGTATGATGAAAACCCCATTGCAATCCAACAATTACAAAGATTGTTAATACCTTAGGGTAGAATCATCAATGTGCCAGATGGACATCAAGGACATTTAACATCAAGATTTCGTAAGTGTATACTTGGCATACACTCGCCAAATTTCAATAACAATAACTTACATAACCATTGAGTTATCGGCATTTGAAAAAGTCATAATTGCTAGTGTGCAATATTACACAAGGACGGTGCATAGATCTGAGAGCAGTAATACTTCCGAGCTTCAGTTTACACGTTGATGCACTGAATCATTTAATGCCAGTTACAAGTCGCTAGTAAGTAGTAACGATGGAATTTGAAACTTCGAAAAGTTGATGCAACCTTGACATTCAATATTTGACCTTCGAACTTTCAGTGGTAACACTCAATAATTTACACCATTGATCAGTGCAATTCACTCATTCATACATAAGCGAATTCAAAATATTCAGTACCAAACCGACGAAATTGGCCATGTTGCCTAGAATGCATGTTGACAAAAAAAATGTGCTAATATTCTGAAATATCAAATTTCCTTCCAAGAGTCGACAGCACACGCAATATACTCTACTAATTTCAATGCCACAACCTGCTTAACAACGAGATATTCGCGTTTAAAAAGGTTTCGGTTAATATTATGCAAGAATACGCCAGAGCGGTGCATCTGAGAGCAGTAATAGCACCATGCATTGTTGTACATATCAATCGATTGATTGATGTATGTTGCAAGACTCTAGCTCAATTAATGAATGAGCTAGAAGCGATCCAATTTGAAAACTTTGAAAAATCGCTGTGACCTTGACCTTTGACCTACAAATTTCTATCAGACTCGCAGAATTGCATGTACTATCAATGTGTGAAATTTGCTGAATTACACTTCACGGAGTTCCGTGCAGTGGCGCATAAAAATCATTCACAGAAACACGTAAACATAAGAAAAATTGTTAATTTGAAATTTCCCAAAAAGAAAAAAAAAGAGAAGAAGGAAAAACAGCAACTCTCGTTACCTATGAAAGACAATCTATGTCTTACAGGAGGAGAGACTGAACCCATTCCACCTCCTCCTCCTCCAACCTTCCCTTTTCACCCTCATGCCCATTGGCTCCGAATCGCGACGCAGGAGGGCGTTATGACTCAGGTGCACCGTGAATGGAACGAACCCTTCAATGGCGTCTTTGGAACAACATGCAGATCAAGATACTTTTTTTTATACAGTCGATTTGAAGATCCATTGATCTCGTTCGTTCTCATTGCGCAGACACGAGATTTCATCGGAATCAGACGGAATTGACTGCGTGACACGACGCTTTGTCTCGCTCCAAGAGCGATTGTTCAAAAGGAAATTATTTTGTCCATGTCAGCAATTTTGTCACACTTTTTACATTAACAACTCTTAATTACGTAATCTTGTTATCTTTCTTAGCAACCCAACAGATTAGGGAGCATCGATATTTTCAGTTATGATACAAATTCAAAGTGATACACACTAGGCAGTCATCAGCTGTGAGATTCCCATTCACTGCATGTGTTTACAGAATATTCAGACTTCATTCTGTCTGCACGCTCAGTGTAGAGTGTGAGGTATTCGAATTGTGTGTTCAAGTTGAATCATAACCCGTTCTACACCTCACGTGCTGTTGCGCAACCGCACATAATTCGACAACATCTCTGAACTTATGAAATCAGATCAGAGGAATCTCCGATCGAGTTCAGATCGTGTTCAGAGCAGCCTGCTGTGTTTTGGTCCTTGCGAGTGAAGCATCGAACATATCCAGTTCCCAGCGTGCGACCAACACGATTACAGTCGCAGTTGATCTAGAGACCTCCTTGCCACAAATGAGAAAAGTCAGCAGAATGACAGGCCATCTAAAGACAACGCTGACCCAGCATCCATTGCGTGTTACTTTGCCTCATAAATCCCATGAACAACACCATAATAAAGTTAATAAACCGCATGATATTCTCTCAATTCTCCCCATGATCCATTCCTCTCGGTAGCTTAGTTTGGTTATTAATCAAGGCCATCGAGAAGATCTCGTAAATCTGCCTAAATCCGCTCGTATTTGAGATCTTCAGATGTGATTCGGCCTCATTGGCTTCCGTGGCGAAGATTAATCTAATTTTGACCAATTTCACACTTTTTTCAAGTCGCGACGCCAGTATTCAACTTGTAAGTTTGCAGGTGACGATAGATGTGAGGAGCATGCGCACTGAGTCACAAAACATGCACTGAGTCACAGAACATGCACTGAGTCACAGAACATGCACTGTGCGGCCATGTAGGTAAGTGCTCGAATGCCAGCCTCCTTCACGCCCTGCATCTCCTGATAGACAATTAAGGCACGCCGGCTAAGATCAGGGCAAATAATTACTCGTATAGCTAATGAGAGCTATTTATGCAAGACTATAAATAGATCTACTGACGCACATGAAATAAATGTCACTTCCGCTTCACGAATCGGCTTTCGTTCGTTTTAAGACATCTTCATTTGGTGACAACACCATCGCATTGTAAGAGAAGTAGCACTCACTGTGGAATGCATTGGAAAACAAACTCCATGACTCCAATCTATGTGGAGCAAGACAATGATTGGCGTTTCTGCTGCCTTAATTCCCCAGTGGAGGAAGCCTTCTCTTCAAGCGCCTCACAGATCACGACACAAGCAAGCGACTGATCAGACACGCACAAAATACATTCTGCCTCATTTCAAACCAGAAATTACTCCAGCCACAAAGTTACAATCGCTTTTAAGAGATTCCGCTCATAATATTGCACACAATTCGAATGGTCAGATTTATCCTTCATAATATTGCGATCCGTACATTTTTGCAAATGGAACGAAACACGAGAGATGCAGTTCACATGGGCCTCAACATTCCTCGTTAATCACTCAATTACACATCCGCGCAGGAAGGAGGGGGAGGGGAGGACGTTAAATGACCTCAATCTGCGATTAAATTACCTGCAATCGATGAACCGGACACCTGCAAATGGCGCGGTTGCCTTAAACAGATCCGCAAATGGATTTCGTCGTCTGGTTCTTCTTCAAATTTCGTCTGCAATTGAGCGCAGTTTTATATTACGTTCAGATGACGTTCAGGTGACGTTCGGGTGACGTTCGGGTGACGTTCGGGTGACGTCAGTGGTCAAGTGGACATTTCCCTGGTGCCGTAGAACGACTGTACATCTCCCGCTTGTTGTTCAAAATCGAAGGAGATCATACGTATATATATATATATAACTCAGATTGTCATGTTTCAATTGTGTATCAGGTCACAATTAATGAAAGCATTCAACTCGCGTATAAGCTAAACAGCCCTGTACTGCGACTGAGGAAGGTATAGAGCACGAATTGTGTTTGAACTGCTCACGAATTAGAGATATAATTCCCGATGCGATTTGTTCCATATACAGGCCATCACCGAAAGAGGAAGTGGGGGGGGGTGTGCCTTCGTGACTTTCGTTGTTCTATGAAACCACTCGATTCCTGAGAAACATGGCCCTCCTCCTCCGAAGCAGCAAGGCACGAGTAATCTGGGGCAGGAGACAGAAGCCCATTGAAGCTGGTGTGCGTCACTTATTCATTCTTTCACTCGATCAACAAATGCAACGACATCACCAGTGCCATACGACACCATTGCATGATCTGAATGTCAAGGAGTGCCGTCAATTTCGTCGTCGATCTCATGGACTCGTTCTCTTTGGAATGATACGTTTTAATCAGCTCTGTTTGATTTCAAAGCCACGAATGATGATAATCTTTATCGGTTAATTATAGTATTAGTTACAAAGGAAAGGCAGCATTTGTTGGAATCAATATGGCATTTAGGGAGTCTGGAGCCCAAACTTTAAGAAATGCACTAATTAGACGAAGCCTGAGGTGAACTTTTGAGCCGTCAGATTGTGTGCTGCAAGCAATACGGCTTGCTTAGCGCGGCTCTTGGTGGTTAATGGACACGGAACCATTGTAACGAAAGAACCCCGTTTTCATGAAAGGGAATGGTTATTGCAAGTTAGCAAACAATTTTCTCGAGTTTGAAGGGTACTTGGTGACTGAAGAGGTCAAAAGCCTTTGTGTTAGATCGATGCCAAATGAAGTGACTTACTCTGCTTTCTGCATTCCACGGTGGATCAATTGGATACGAGAGAGAACGTCCCTCGCAAACAGTGTCCCTGCAATGGCTATGATTATAAGAGTGAGCTGTTCGGCCGGTAACACTTGTTGGTTACCCTGCTGTGGTAGGATTGCAATGGGGTGGTTGTGCAGTGGCGTCGTTATACTTATAAACAGTATTCACGGTGGAAATCCGAGCAATTCAAACAAATCCTCCAGCGGAATACAGAGAAATCGACTTACACCCCTCACGCGAAAATCCAATCATCAATTCTTATGAAGATTCGAGAAGGACAAATTCCGCTGTGAACGCGAGGATCATGGATCAGCCGACAAATTGCATCTCCTACGGAATTCACTCGTCATTGCAGGTCACCATGCAGCCCGCGATGCACGGGTCGAAACAAAGGACATTTTGTCTCTTTGGTCTTCAAGCTGCGGTTGCTCTCCCACTAAGAGACCAGGGAAAGGCTTTTGATAGCATCGAGCACAGATCAGTTGTGGATGCATGCTCCTTTCCAGGCATCTTTTGAAGAATGGAGGCTAAACATATCAAACGAGGTCAACACTCGGCTGCAGTGGCTGGGTGCATTTCAAATCGGGTGCTTCGCTAATCTCAAACAAAGACTCAGTCAATGCGAGTTAGGATTTGACGGTAACTCTGGAGTGAGTGATGCACAACCGCAGCTGAAGCAGCCGCTTTCCATATCTAGAAATCTTTAACGCAATTATTTCTTCTCCGCAGACAGAGGGTCAAGAAGAATGGCCAACACGATCACGTGATAGGCGGTGCATAGCGCGTGTTTGTTCATGGAAATGGGAACAATTCATTGCTTATAGAAAGAAGGCACGAAGTATACGGAACAAAATTAACTTGGGTCGCGTTTAGCGCAGAAACCCTATGAAATTAGCCATCTTGCAGCTAATGCAAAATCCATTAGGAGAGGAACCGCAAGCTCCGTGACCCAACTTCAATTACGCCGCTGCTACGTCACAAGGGACGAAGAAATATTGAGAATTGTGAGCTGTCAGATTTAAAGCATAAATCCAGATGATCACGAGGCAATATTGGCTCAAACACTAGCGCCACCTTGCGGTGAAGTATTTCGCCTTGGTCACTCTTCCGTTTCCATAGTTACTCACAAAAGCACCGCTCGTGACGTCATGGCACCCCAAGTGCACTTGTGAACACAGCACTGAGATGCCGATGAGGCTGTTCTCTTGTGATAACAATGTAGCCCACGGTTCAAATCGCTTGCATTACATTATTTGTTGACTTAATACGCGTCAACAGAGAACAAGAAAGAAAGGCAACGGCGTTCAAGTTATTTGACAACCAGCACAAACAGCAGAGCAGACTCACGCGAATGAATAGCATCACCAAAAAAACCGTTCAGTTTCCGACTTATGATTAAAGCCTCATGTTTGCCGGAAGGTCACCCGGAGAAATCACCACAATGACATTGAGTTTTGCAAAAAAGTATGCGACATCGGATATTCTTATTGCGATTCGTCAGAGAAGGTCACATCGCCTCCCATCCCACTTTGAAGCAAGGTAATTCAATTACAAGGAATAAAATATAATTTGCACGAAATAAAGGAAGGAGGGACAAATGTGTAATGCAAACACCAGAATAAAAACACTTGAATGCATTTAGCCACTGAAGGTTGTATATATTATATCCATACAGTTTATGCATGTAATCTACGCTTCTTGTATTAAGATCCTGAGTTTTGTTTGTACAAGGTTTTGAGCGCAAATAAGAATTAGTATAGACAATTATTCTCTCTGTCATAGCTGACAGATTGTTTTGTCGAATCACATGTGAGTGTTCTCCTAGCTTGGTGAGATTCGACAGGAAGGAAATTGAAGACACGTTGGCAAATGAAGGTATGAAGATGTTGGTGTCACGTATATGCGTACAAATAAATTAACAAGTTAATTAAAAAAAAAAAAATTAACGTATATGCATACAACATGGTATTCCAGTTGACTGATGTCACCATGAAATGTAGAAAACATATTTCGATCTCATCTCGTGTCGATCATTTGCACAAGGTGCAATCAAATGAACGAAATGGACACATCAAAGGATGATAATCTCGTTCGCGTAGCTACCTTCACAACATCTGAGTGAGTATATTTGACAGATCGACATCTGAGTTGAACCAAATTAATCCAGTCAACCCATTAGAGCGTGAATAGAAGAAGGGGGTTTCAGCCAATGAACACTGTTCATGTCGACGCCGAGCGATGGCAGACGAGCCGCCAACAAGTGTCAATTAAGAATGTCAAAGAGTCAAAAAGCTAATCAACGATCAAAGCGCCCATGCATCTCACGAAGGGTTCATTCTGGTCGTTGGTATAATAATAACAATGTATTATCCATAAATGATGTTTATGGCAAGAAAGTGCGTTCGGATTACCACAGCATGACACATTGCGTCGAATTGTGGCGCCTGGCGGACAAAGAAGGATAACTGTCAGCGACTCAGACCCAATTTAGTGGCTGCTGGCTTCGAAGGCGTCACGTGTGATCGTAGCTCGTTCAGTGCTTACATGTCAGGCGTGAGTGTCCCGTAACAATTGAGTTGCTTTGAACTCATTTGATTAATATGTAATTGGAAGAATAAAGTTTAAAAAACTACAAAACAAAAAGAGATCAAGAATTGTCCACAAAAAGCCAGACTGAGGCAAGGAGGATCAGCGTCTGTCCTCTGCCCTTCCCCAAACAGATTATTCATTTTTATTCGAGGTGAAAAGTACAGAATAATTGCAAGAAAGCGTTTCCATCTGTGTCACCATGGCGGAAGAGGGCGAACCGAAGTACACAACGAGCAAAGGCGCAATCAGAAATTTAAAAAGGTGGACATTCCCTGCACTTGACAACCAGCAGGGTGCTTTGTCAGTCAGGGGCTGCTTCCCTTGACTAGTGCTGCATTAATCCTTGTGTCTGTCTCTCAAGGGCGTTGTTGCGTAATCCTGATGACGCTTGAATTCAGGGTCATGTATGTTCGCTGATTTCAATACAAATTGCATGTATAATAGAATACCGAGTGAGCCAAAAGTATCTATACTCGATGTTAAAAACAAAATTTCAAATTGGCTAAAATAGAAGACCGATTATAAAAACAATATCACTGTGTGGTATCGATTGACTAACTTCGTCCAATAATTTATGATAAAAAGGTATACATGAAATAAAAAAAAAGTGAATTTTGAGTTAGTGAGAAACATCCTAATGCGAGTGGTGTGCGATCGAGAAGATATCTTTTCTTAGCTCAATCAGTGCAAAATCCATGTCAATACTCGATGACAATAGAATAAGTTCATCGCGCGGAGAACATTGTGTTCTATGTTTATCTAGGTCTATGGTTGGAGGACCTGTTTGCCGCAAAATGAAGCGAAAAAATCGTTTGGTTGAAATAAATCGACATCAATGCCGATGAAAATAAAATAGAATTGATAGAAATAGCAGCATGAAATACTGGACTAAACATACCAAGTATCTCAGCGTGTTTATTGCACTGCAACCTGTTGTTAACCTGTTGTAGATAGACCACTTTTGGTTCGCTCTGCACAAGTCGAGATTTCACTGAGAGATCCGAGTAAAATGTTATGGTACATTTATTGTGAACAGCTTTCGGTGTTCTGGTGGCACCGTGTGAACTTGTTTGTGCGATTGGAATTATTGATCTGATCGGCGCGAACATCAGTATTCATAGAATGTGGTGTCAGAATAACAGCGAGAATCTCTCTGCGGAAATTCACGCAATCAGACAACATAATCTGGATATAGCACCAAAGAGGTCAAAAGTTCAAAAACACATTTCGCCAATGTGTCTCCTGCTTAGTGATATCGTGTGAGGCCATGCAATATCATGGCATGAATGTGCTGATATGACTGATATCACATATGATAATCTCCGGGGAGGATTGTATATTGAGAAAGAAATGACATAATATAACAATAATTCCTCACCCATAATAAACATATTTTATATTTTACAAAATAACGTCCTTTTATTACAACCGATTCAGCTCAAACCACCCTCAGCGCCATTTATGCAGCTTTTCCTATTTTCCTCAAGACCCATGCACGTCGCCCTCGTGGAGTCAATCACCATGACAACCGGCGCCACGTGATGTCGATTACGCAACCGCGCGTGCATGTTGCGCAAATTGCGTCCAACCCAAGTGTCTAAATAAAGCTCTCGTAGGTTCTTATCTCCAAGGCCGTAGATCCACGGGTTGACTGCAGAGCTACCGTAGAGCAAACACGTTACGATGACGTAGGACCAGTAGGGCAGTTGATCGCTCTCCTGACAAAGCACCTCCTGGGTGAAGCCATCGTATACGATCGAGTAGTAGAGCAGGACCGGGGCCCACGCCAGCAGGTACGATGCTACGATGGCTGATATCAAGCGTAACGCCTTGTAGTTGGCTCGTTCCATGTTGTGCAACGGTTGCTGCGGGGAACAGCTGGCAGCCATTGTGGTGGTATGTTTCGCTTGACGTTGGGCCTCCACTAGTATTCTGCCGTACAGCCACAACATGCAAACCCACAGAGGCAGGTTAAAGCCGAGGAAAAAGACACCGGTGTAGCTGCCTGGTAGGACTGTTGTGAATTTGCAGAAGCCTGCTGGGAGATGCCCGTGTTGTGGAGGCTTCTGGGGCGGAGGTCTGCTGTTGCTGGTTGCTTCGTCTATTGCTGAGGCCGTGGTAACAGAGGTTGAGTGATCGTGCGAATGATTACAGACCGCTGATCGCCACCCGACCAGTGTGTTCCAGCCACACAGCGGCGCCAGTCCGAGCACTAAGCCCATGCCCCAACACAGGAATCCGACGAAGATGACGCGACCAGCCGTGACCAGCGCCTGGTAGCGAAGAGGTTTCATGATGGCCAGGTATCGCTCCACTCCGATGGCGATGAGGAGAAAGCTGCACACCGAGATGCTCATCATGGTCAAGCAGACGCTGACCAAACAAAGCCAGGGACCGTCACTGACCAGTCGCTGTTCGGCGATGATGACCATGGGTAGGATGGGGCAGCCGATCATGAACTCCACCATGGCCAAGTGCAGGAGTAGGAAGCGCGTGTGCGTCATGGGGGCGCTGCCACTTTGCGCCTGCCCTCTACCGGCGAGCAGCATTCCGAGGAAGGCGAGCAGGAGTCCGTTGCCGACGACGATCAGGGGGCACACGATGAGCATGATGACGTGACGTCCGTCCATCACTGTCCTCCTGGAATGAGTGACAGAGAGGGCGATGACGACGCTGACTTAAGCGCAAAGCCCCGCCCCACTCGGCTTCCTCCGCTGATCAAAGAGCCCTTCACGTGAAACAAGCACCCTTGTTCCATTGTGGCTGACTCCGCAAGCGATGTGCCACCGAGAACGAATGCACTGAATGATGCTGCCATGCAAGACAGTGGCGGTTGCAGGAGGAGGAGGAAGAGGAAGAGGAGGAGGAGGAGGAGGAAGTGGAGGAGGTCCTCTCTCGGTGGCGTCTCCGTGGCGTCTGCGGCGTCCTCGGTTTCTTAAGTGGCGTCACTTTCCCGCTGCGTGTCTCTTATTGATTAATCCTAATCACCACTTGACCGCCGCAGAGAAACAACAATTCACTTCCTTCGCATCGTCCGTTTTCCCGTTCTCTGTTCTTAAAAAGCCAATTTGAAACCGCAAATAAGTACTACATCACTCGAGAAATGCGATTCTCCTTCAAGGCCTTTGTCCCAACACCCTTCAAAGGGTAGATTGGCTCGATTCGTTCTCCTCCCAATGCAACGATTAGACCATTCCTTTGGTGTACCCAAATCGCACCTCGACGCTACAGCAACAGTCGCGCTGTTGTCGTGAGCACCCAAGGAGTCTAATCGCGATAACGCCAGCGGCACGTCACGTGACTAGCAGGAGTCCTCACCCGTGAGAAGTGCGAACAGCGCACAGGTGAGTGACACATGAAGTGCTAAACACACTTCGTATGATGGATTGGCAGCAAATCAAGGCAAAAATTCAAACATGCAAAATAGGACGAACTCCCGTGGCTCTCATCTTCCCCTCTCGGATTATCCGCAAGTCGGAAAATTGTCGGTTTTTAAGACGAAGGCAGACAATCAAAAACACACGCGGCATTCGCGACAAGAGGTGAATGATGAATGCATTCAGCGCACCGCTGAAATCTACATATCAATGACGATGTTAATCCTACGAATGGAATATTGAACCTTCATTTCGATGAGTTATTCTTCAGCTGGCTTCTGTTGGTCACAGAACACCGGTGTTTGCTGATCTTGCAGTTTGCATCACTTGAAGGAAGTCGAGGTCGTGTGTTGTACTTCTGAGCCGCTTCCAATAATAAATAATAATTTATTCATTTATATAGAACGCAAAATGTACGATTATAGGATAAAGTTTCTATGCGCTTAACATAAAAGAAAATTACATGTAATTATAATGAAAAGATGCACAAGGTTAATAGTGTCATGGGTGCACCTGCAGTGCCATTTCATATTTGAGAAAACCGTGGCAAGAGCCCGTCCTCTTCCTGGTCGAAAAACTCACTGCACCGGAACACCCTGAGACGTAATATTTACATACACAAAATGCTAAGATATGAATTAAAATATTAGGCTATGTAACATTGACGAAACATAAACGTCTTCAATTTTGTATTGAAGGACGGCGATGGCTGCGGCACTCGTAACTCTCTCGGTAGAGAATTCCATATCTTGGTTCCTTCACGCACCATCGACCGTGCCCCGTACATATTTTTGAATGATGTGTTTTCAGCATAAAAGCATCGTCCGACGATCTCAGTGCCCTGAGTGGATGGACGTAAGGCTTGCAAAATTTTTTTGAATATTCTGGAGCTAACTCAGAGTGCAAAGCACCGTGGATGTTGCACATGCAGTGACGCTAAAACAGGTGTTATGTGGTCACGTTTAACTGTTCTTGTTAAAATTCGCGCGGCACTGTTTTTAGCGTCATCTGTAGCCGACGTATTTGACATTTTGGATGAGCAAAGAGGAGGCCATTATGGTAATCAAGTCTTCAAATCACGGTGACATGGAATCCGGCTGAGAATTATCTTATGATGGTGTCTTCAAAATTGAAGCTTAGTCAGATATCAGGTCAGGCCGGGTCCTGGTGTGGCTGCATGTATAGTAACAAGCACACTTTGTAGACCACGCAAAGCACTTATCCTCCATCATACAAAATATGTTCTGTTTTCTTCTCATAGATATTCCCTAAATGTCACGAGGGACCGAGCCCCTTGACAGGTAGGTCATAAGCGTGCAAATTCAATAGCAAGTGTGTGCGAATGGCATGTGACATGGTGCAAACGGATGTTTTAAAAGATGTCCGAAAGATAATGAAATGTATATGGAATGAAGTTCTGAATGCCAAAGAGGAAAGATGAACGCTTCACATTGCAAATTCACAGCGTAATTTTAATAGAGTGCGTGTTTAACCAATAGCCTCATTCCATGCTCCGACATTGAAATCAGCCAATTTCAGCCAAAAACAATTCTTGTGGAGACTCATAATTTGATTTCCTTATGCTGACAGGATGCGTAGTTTGCGGGTTTATGACCACAACAGGAGTTGTATAGAGCGTGACCTTTCCGGGACATTCCCTAGATAAGGGAACGAGCAGTTTTCAAAGGGACTCATGCAGCATTTCAAGTGATTTGCTCATATGGGTGAATTATCGAAAAAGCGAAACGGCCCTGCATGAAATCCATTCGAACATAGAAGTTCCCATGAACTTCACGAAGAAAAAACATTCCATATTAAATGTCTGTATAATGTATAACTATATATAGTATTTATTTCATGTCATGAAAGAGAAAGCAAAAAGGGCAAGAAAACAGAAGTGGGGCGTATTGGATGATGAAAGAGAACGCGAGTAATCTCTCTCGACGGGAGAGCTCTCATCTTACTCCCTCATCTCTCCGCCCGAACGACGCCCTCCGTGTCCTTCTCTCGGTCTCTTATCAACCATTGTTCAAAAACTTCCTTGTCAACAGTGGAATCATAACGTGCGTACATTATGAAACGCAGGGGTTGCAACTTCGTTGTGCCACACTACAGATTGCACTCATTTATTGGTGCCACAAGATCCCTCGTTCGTTATGACTGGCTGTTGACCTCAAATCGATGGTTTGCTTTACGGCTTTATTTCCTAATGGTCACGGGAGTCGCGTTACTCCGTAGCCGTAGCGGAACTACTCCGCTATCCTTGGGGAGCTAGAGTCTCGTATACAACTGGTTTGTTGATGCCTTGAAATCTCATTTTTCTCTTGCGTTGATATTTGGGTTGACCTCTGTGCTGACCTTTGGGTTGACATGGCAGTTGAGTAGATATATTTGTGGGGATGATGTAGTTCGGTGATGTTTGATTGGCTGAGATTATACACGGATAAGTATGTTCACGATAGCAAACAACTTATAAACATTGCAACATTCGACCGGAAATACGTCATTATTTTTGCTTGCATGACCTAGCCATTTATAATGACCCATATCCATGTTTCTGGGCCCATCGACATCACTTATATGACCGATAGCATTATATTTCTGAGATAGCAGCACCAATTAACCTGTTGAATTATTCAATTGAAAATCGTCGCTTTTCAGGACATCAATCTTTCTGATTTTTCACATTAATTTCGTGTATTTGTTCAGAATTATTCCATAGTAACAGCTGAGCATAGTTTTATTTGAAGCAAAACGTCTCAAAAAATCAAACGATTACAAAAGATCATTAACATGCGGCGTCTGCAGAATGACAATCATCAACCAGTGCCACTGTGTTCCATAATGCTGCAGATAGAAGCGATTCATCCCTGCAATGATGTATCCATTCTTCTTAATACCTTGGTTTTCTACCTTCTATTGACTGACGTATGGGCCCCCGGTCATAATGCACTCAATACCCAACACCATTCTCGTGAGCTGCCCCAATAATCTCAGCATTATGCATCTGAATAATTAACATCATTTATCGTACAACGTTGACTTATAGTACAGGGGTATTAGGATAAAAAAGGGAAAAAAATAACATCAAGCTAAATTTTTGATATGTGATGCAATATACCGCAAATAACAACATATCAAAACTCTCCGAGGATACACCTTGTGCAAAAAAAATTCTGGCTGTTTGAATGTTGCACTTAAGACTTAATAATTGTTATTCAAACTATGACGTAATTTGTCATCTAATCGCAAAACTATTAACGCAAGAATCTCTCTATACATGTTGGAATGAATGTGCAACCCCTTTGCAAAATATTAAGTCTCTAGGTTGCCTTTAAAGGTTCGTAATGAAGATTTTACGCGAAAATTTTGCTATTTTGAACACCATTTTTGAAATCCTGTCATCAACAATTTTATAATATTTCATAAAATACTAGGCATAATGGCTTCAAACTTCTCCACAAATTACTTCATCTATTCTTATACACAATGTAAAATAATAAATGGTGCTTGTTGCTCATTTTTTTAAGTTATGACCATTTTAATTACCCTACCCCCCTAATGGTAAACTGGACGTTTTATTCAGCTCCTGATGTAGGAAATGGACCATTCGTATAGTCCTGGTAAAAATTCTACATATTATGCATTTTTAGAAAGCAGATGGCCTCAGAAATACGAAAATTATTTTGGAAATAAATTTGGAGGACATTTCGGCCGCCATTTTGGATTTTCTATAATGGCCGCCATCGAGCATCTGATACAAGCCATTTCGACCCCTAGGTAAATTACAGGAGTAATTTTCTTGTCTAAACCTACTAAACCATACATCAGTGACTCACTCAGAGTGTTTAATCTCCATAAAAAAATCGTGAAATTAACCGAAAATTACTGTCATCTTCCTTTTCATCGCTCTGTCGGCGGAGTTTAAGTTCGAATCAGGTTGAGATAATTAATATACTAACAGGCATACATTTCAGCATCAGAGATCTTCCAGGCGGTTGGAACAGGATTCCCCTTCACAATGACTACACCTGGATGAGCAATTGAGTCCAAGTTTTCTACAGCCGCAGCTCTTCCTACATTGCGTTTTACAGCCGCATGCTACCATAGATTCTCAGGGACAACTCCTTTTGTGGTTTCTACAGGTGCCAAAATCCCATCACCGATCTGCCAACCCCATGCTGTTGCATCAACCATCTTCCCACGCCAAGTCTGTACCTGATGATAGGTACGCAGGGAATGCTGAGCAGCAGCAGCGCTGGTTGGTGGCAGAGATTCGAGTTTTATGGTGGAGGTCAACGAAGATTTCTCTATGGCCTGCTTGTATTTGTAGTGTCTGAGTTTGTCGAGTGTAGAACCAAGTTTGTTAGAGCCATAGAGTTTTAAGAGGAATCCTCTCTAGCATTCTCTATCTCAGCTTTGGGTGTCTCCAGCTTCTCAGCATACAGGCTAGAAGATAGCTCGATATTTCTCCGATGTTTTTCTCTATGACTCTTATACTGAATACTCTAGGTCCCTTTGTAGTGTCACAAATGTACACGTTCATTGAAGGTGTAGCGAGGGCGACCATTATAACTAGCAGGTCTGTGTCGTTACCAATGACAATAACCGTCTGTCCGTCTGTAGAATCTGTCAAGGCAGTTTATACAATCGTTGTGTCTGCATCAGAATCGGTTTGAAATGTTCTTACATCAAGGTCTTTGAAGAGATCACGGAACAATCCAATTAGTCGTGATTTGTAATTTCTGTTTGCTAGAAAAGACTCTTAAGATACTGTCATGGTCCTTGTTCCATCAAAAAAAGATTTCTCGCGGGATGCCCTTAGCCATCCTCCTGTTCCTCTCTGTGGTTTTGGTGGACAGCGTTGTCTCATAACCATCGAATACGACTAGCGCATTGCCGAAGTGACGGAGGACAAACGAGGTGTACCTTCTGCAAATTTCATCGTATGTAGCATGCGTGGGCCACAAAACAACGTGCAATAGTTAATCACCATCTACAATAAAGGTGCTGTTCACTGGGTAATGGTCGATGGCCTCTGTTTGACTTTTCAATAGCTGACCGAAAATGTTCTTATTTGTCTTTCTCATGACCCCCCCGTCTGTGAAGAGAGTTGTAGGCTGTGGGGCTAATTCATAGGCCAGATATGGCTCCATGTCAGAACTGAATTGCATCACACATGTTATTCGATTGAACAGGAGCATAAGGTTCACCACAGTGGGCTGTCCTCGGATCTTGACTGTGTTGGTGCTGCTACCTATGCTCTACCTATGCTCTTCTCGGAATACAACTGGTTGTCGAGAGCCGAAGCTGCAGCCATTCCAATCTCCAGTGAGCGATCACAGTTGACGGATGAATCCGCAACTATAGACCAGTCGATATTGCTGTCAGCGAATCCTGGTTTTGATGCTCAATGAAAGGCTCAATGAAGTGTGACTTTAGCCATTCCAAGAAAATGTTAAGATCCTGGTGATCGGCAGATGTGCTGCAATCACGAATATCTTTGTGTTACTTGGATCATTGTGTGCGCACATTAGCAAAAGCTTCGAGGTCTTAACAATGGGAATGCAATAGGGAAATGCAACGCCCAATCTCCAGTCCTTTCTGCATAGATTAACAGCTTTATCAAAGACACTTGCTCCATGTAATTCAGCCACAATAGTCTTGTTTGACTCTGTTCCTTCTCTGTTTTTATCCGTTGTTGATTCTTCTCAATTAGCGTCTGCATGACTTTCTCATCCTCTAGATCCACCGGTTTCTGACCAATGATGGCCTTGTGTAAAGCCGAAAGACTTTCTTTTGTCTTGTCTTCCATCTCTGTCATCATAAAAGTAAAAAGCGCCACTGAGGTCAGCAGATGAGCTCGAAGGGCGTGGGCATATGCATGACCTGTCATCATATGCACCACTGATGCTGGGGCATAAACTGATTCCCATAGAACTTCTAGTCCACTGCCGCCCATGATATAGCCAACTGGACCTGAAGGACATCAAGAGGTGGAACCCATCCAGTCTGACTACTACCCCTTGGAGTATAA
>KB292122.1:25102-47508 GCA_000328365.1 Capitella teleta
AATCCCAGGCTATTCAAGTGACAAATTAATTCTTTCGAACTGAATCGATGTTACAGATACACTGCAATGGACATGAGAATCGGGGAAATAAAATATTGCAATTATACATATGATACATACCTCAACAGCTTGGAAGATGGTGATAATTGATTCAATTTAGCAAAGAACGGTGAATGAACTGTCGCGAGATTCCCGAATGGACCAATAACGTGAGCATTCATACAGAAATGAACAAACAATATACAAAAACTAGGTTTATTGTTTTGGAAATGAGCCGTTCAATTCATCAGAAATGATATGCATGCTTTGTTTTCTTATCTAAAGTTTTACGTCCTCTTTAAATAAGAGCGCGCACCCACAAACACGAAATAACGCGTTTTTCAGCCATTAGGGGGGTAGGGTAAGTAAAACAGCTGTAACTTGAAAACTTCATCGTTTTCATATAATTTCAATCGTTTCATATAAGCAAAAAGCTATATGGTGAATTATACATCTCTGTGTTAATGAAATCTGTGTATAATAGCACCGGACCAAGGTACTACCAAACTGACTCAATTTTACTCTTAAAACAGCCAGGATTTTTTTGGCACAAGGTCTATCTTTGGGGTGTTTTGATATGTTGTCCGGCATGCCAAGCTCCATCATATATCCAAAAATTAGCTTGATGTTATTTTTTTCCCTTTTAGGCCCTTTTTTTGTCTAATACCCTTTACTATTACAAGATGGATGCACTGACTGACATCTTGGTCTTGGCAACACTCAATATTTTAAGGGATGAAGGAATTCGTTGTTGAGGTTTGAATTTTTTCAATGCAAGCAAATTTAATTTAATTCAAACATAAGATCACCTAGATGCACTTTTATTTCGTTCAATTCATCAAAAAAAATACTCAACAAACAAAGGAATGGTTTGTGTAACAAGAATTTCAAATCGTACAACATTATTAATTTCGACAACAGCTCGTGAGTAACTTAGAGTGGATTTCTGTTCATTTTAGAACCTTTTAAGATCGATTCTATGGTCTTTTATGAGTGATGATAGACTGATTTTTAAAAATTCGGTCAACTATGATAATTTAAAATACAACTTTTTTTATTCTGGCAGAATAGCCTGAAATGAGATGAGTGCGATATTTCTTTTATGAGAACTTCTGAAAGATCATGATCATGCATCATACCTCATGCCTCATGCCTCATGCCTCATGCCTCATGCCTCATGCCTCATGCCTCATGCCTCATGCTCATGCCTCATGCCTCATGCTTCATGTCTCATGCCTCATGTCTCATATCTCGTGTCTTATGCCTCATGTCATGCCTTATGCCTCATGTTTCATGTCTTTGGACCACTCTTCATATTAAATAATTTTGGTCCAAATTTGCACGTGACATGCAAGCTATATTCTCAACGTTTAGGGTTGAATATATTTTACTATACCAAACAATACAATGTTATTAATTACAGTTCCTTGTTGGGTTCCGTTTCAATTGCCCATAGTTTAATGATGTTCACGGCATAGAAGCTGTTATGTTAAAAAGGCGTAACTACGACAATCATTTTCAGCTTAAGTTGTCCTGAAATTGGCATAAAAAAAAAAAAAACTTTTCTGAGAATTTTCTGAGATAGATGCACCAATAAATCTCAATGAAACTCATGTATCATGCGATGAAAAGATTCATTATTAAACCGCCGAAAAAATGTAATATTGATTGGTTTCATTTTGGCAGCGTAAATCATATTCTTTGTTTAAAAAAATTATTTAAACTGTCAGAGTTGAACCAATTTATTTTATATTGCATTGCATGGCATTAAGATTATTCAATATTACTGAAATAAAGCAATTAAATTGAAATTATTGCAGTCGCTTTAACAACGTGTTCCTTGATAAGTTAAATCAACCTTTTATGTTATGATTGATGTATGTTATGATTGAATAAAACTATGTATAATAATAAAAAAGTTGAAGCAATATAAACCAAGGCTTTCGTCCTCCAATGCATGTAAATTTCGTCTACCGACACAGCGGGTGAGTGCATCTTTTTGCGTTGTTGTGTTTGAGGGAAAAGGACTGCGGCAGCGTTTTTTTGACAATTAGGTCATTGAGATTGGAAGAACCAGGGAATTAAATAACGATCTAAGGTCTTTTGTCCGTTATTTATACAGCTCACCAATGAATCCTCGTGTATGGAAAGTTGACCGCAAGCGCCTCTCTGTACACAATGTGCTGGGGACACATGCATGACTACATTGTAGTCGAGCCTCAAGAAACATATGCGACGAAAACACACGGCAGAAATTCCTTAAGAAATAAACCTCCAAATCGTAACATTATTTGAGCACAATATTGCAAATCTGGGTTTGACTTCAGTACAAAACGCGAAATAAATGCCACATAAATATTAATAGCTGGTTTGATGGATATTTCAGAAGGTAGACGAAAGCGTGCTCTATAGTATATTCTTTTTAACTCGGTCAAGGGATCCTAAAATTGAATACACATAAATAAATAAAAAAATTATTTATGTGTATTCAATTTTAGCCTACACAACTATACAGGTATATTATGCCTGTATAGTTGTGTAGGCTAGTGATCAACAGCTGCTCAAATATATTAAGGGAAGACACCATGCATGCAATCCCGCGTGACTGTACTCTGAGATCAGTTATTCTAAATTACGTGTTGCTTTTCTTCTTCTTCAGAATAATGCAGATGCAATTGTGCGTTGCGTTGCTCCTCCTTGCCACCTCCTGTCAGTCTTCCATTTTGAGCGATCTGAGGTGTTCCATCAGAGCGTGGAAAACAACTTGCCACGACGATTGCAGAGACAAAGTCGAAGAGAAATTCGGATCGAGGGATCCTCCCAAAGGCGCATCCGAGTTGGAGAAATTGAGGAGGAGAAATGTGTACGACGTCTGCCGAGGCACCGCACGATGCTGCAGGCAGAAGAAGTATGTCTGGTTCAACTGAAATAATCCAGGCACATTCTCCACATCGGGCGGGCCTCTGTATAATGGTGCATGAATAAAATGCGGGATTGTGAATTCTCTAAACTGAATGAGGAATGAGTACATGCTTCATTGTATCGCTACTCTCACTTATTTTCTCGATTAGTCAACTATTTGATTGTTTGATCAAAGAAATTTAATGTCTGCACAGCATGAGCGGGTTATGGCTAGAATAATCATAATTATGGCTAAATATATGTTATTCAGAACACATACAATTACGCATAAATTATTGGTAATAACGAAGACCATCAAAGCTATTATACATTATTGAAAATGAATACAAATTATGCTCATACAATTATGCATCCAATCAAGGAAACTAGTGGTTTTGACTGCGTCAGTGATGATGCCATCAATTGATAGAGAGAGGACTGTGTTCTGCAGTGAGCTATTCATGAATATTCATGAGTATAGAATGTTTACATTCAGCAACATGCGATTACATTAGAGATATTCATCCAAAGATAGTAGTTCTGTGTTAAAAGATTCTATCAAATCTTTCAGTTTATTAAAAAAGTCTATCATATCTTTCAGGTTATTGCCATAAAAAAAAAGATATATATTAGTGTCGGCGGCATAAATGATGGGTTTTGAGTTTCTTAGAGCATTAGGAAGATCATTAATATAGATTATGAAAAGCAATGGACCCAGGATACTCCTTTGAGGTACTCCACATTCGAACAGTGAGAGCCTTTGACATATTGCATTGTTTAATTTTACCGTTTGTTTTCTGTTATTTAAATATTTTTTTCAGTAGATGTAGGATATTTCCACGAATCTCGTAATGACCCATTTTCTTAATAAATGTATTACAATATACAGTATCAAATGCTTTTCTTAAGTCTAAAAATAAACCTATTACTTTTTTTATTTATCTCTAATTTGGAAGTCATATGTTATTTATTGTGACTGCCAGGGCCATTTCTTGGCTGACTTATTTAGGTATCGAGTGGAACTTTATTCCTCCATCTGCCTCTCACAGGGAGGTTCGTGGCAGGAAATTATTATCCAGCTTCTGAGGTACATGTAACAAGTTTTGGACGATGCAGGCTTGCACACCCTCAAAGTCCAGTCAATGAAGTATCAAAAGGGGGGGGGCGGACAAAATTGTGACATAATTCATATTTAGTTATAACATATATTCATATTCACATTAATATATATATATAATAATATATTCATATTAACATATATTCATATTCAAATTTACCCGATGCAGAAATAGAAGCTGCATAACATATCCAAAATTCGCTAAAGTCTGCGTTGCGGAAAATACCTAAAATTGGGTATGAAACCAGGTCATGGGACCAAAACAATAAGCTTATCGTGTTTCTTAAAGGGAGGGAGAACTGGTTGAAAATGGACTTTGAGTCGTTATTTGATGCACCAAAGATGATTCTTATGCCTGGCCCACACAAGGAATATCATCGCTAACGATTTCGCGGGAGATATATTGCTAATTAGGCGTGACGTCAGTCGCTGTGATGAAACACCGAGTTCCCCATCTTTTACAATGGGCCTCGTCATATCACCGTGTCCTGCGACTAAACCCCTTGATATTTTTTTATTTTCTTTTCGGAAATAGATAGAATAATCATTTTGCCACCAGTCAGGCGCAAACAAAAAATATTTTTCGCTATTTTTCTTATTTTAACAAGCGATTTTCTAGAACACCTACCACGTTTCTCATCCTGAAACAGTAAAAAGGTCAGCCAGAGTGCACCACGCATGCGCTTTCGTTTCGTAAACAACAAAGATGTCCTTTTATGGCGAAGATGCTCTGCTCTGATTGGCTGAAATCGATAGCTTCACGAGGGGAACGGGACCAATCAGTCATCAGCCAAACCAAGCCATCAGCTGACGTTTGCCTCCTATACTTCGCAATGGAAGCCATTCTCCCATAGGCGCAATGCTAACCCCGATATTCGGAATGCATTATTTCCTTACGCTTGCATCCAGGCATGGTGTTCTTGGCACGGAATGCTATCAATTGGTGCTATGAGTCAATAGAACATCACTTAAAATTTAGTTCCCCATCCCTTTAAAGGTATCATTTATGACGTAGTAGAACCAATATTTACCAATGTTATTCTGCCCAAAGTGTTGAATGGGTATTAGTCTCAAGGAATGACCCGGTATAGCACGTAATTTTTAATCATAATTATAGGAAAAACGAGTTCTGAGACAACGATTTCGAAACCCTGACCTCGCATCTTCACCCATATATTGTCAAAGTTTCTATAGATAGCGGCTTGCAACTTACATCAAATTGTAACCGACGCAATTTAAAAAACGTACAAATGAAAGTTATTGAATACATAGTTAACCATACTGGAACAAAACCCAAATTACTTACCCTACCCCCTAAATATTGACTTCGGCAATTATGCTATTTTTTAGATTTTTTTTTTTTTTTTTTTTTTTTTTTTTTTTTAAGATACAAGACATATGACATTAAAGATTGTTAATGTTTATAATACGTAAAACATTATGATTTTCTTTCTGATTGCATTATGATATCAAAATAACTCCTCAATTGGTTCGTTGTCCCATTCTTTCTTTCGCTTCTTCATCAAAGACGCCTTCATGCGTTTTACTTCGATTGAAAATCCACTACATGCTCTCTCTTCTATTGATAAGCAAGCATCGTGAACAAAAGAACGCTTGCTGCTAATTGAACCTTTGAACATGGCGGCTGCTTTAATCGACACGATGCGGTCGATTACGCAATGAAAAGACAGAGACGGAGACGCTTACTTCTGAACAATGCGAGAGGTGACAGGCGAGTCGAACTCTGTTTGTAAACGATTGTCCAAAACAGTAAACAGAGTTGCGTTAATTGCAATTAGCGAAAGGGCTCTTTGATCTAAAAAAAACTTCAACGAATACGATTCGATTTTGCTCAAGGGACCGAAAAATATGTTCGAGAAACAGCGTTTTTCGACGAAGCGGGGTTCGAGGAATCCGAGCAATCTGTAATGCTAAAGTATAGGGGAGTCGTCGGGATTTTGAAAACACTTCGACGAAGAGGGGTCTTCGAGTTATGCGTGTTCGAGTTAGCGGAGTTTCGCTGCAGTTGAACTCAACTCGAGACTGGCGACACCACTCGATCACTGTCACGGTTCTTAAGATGCTTTTCTTTTAACTCAAACTGGAGTGGTATAGATGGCTTGCGGCTACTGAACCGTCATTCACCCCGCCCGCCTTGACCTTGAACCACAACGGTCTCAAGCAAGGTCAAATTGTTTCTATGAAGGAAAAATAATTGCACAGAGTAAATTTCGACTATACACGCCGTAAAAGTATAAGAGAAGTGTGTGGAATTTCGTTCACAGGTTTAAAAGCGACTCCAATTCTAACGGTCGTGGAGGATTTCATTCGTAGTTAGCGAGGAAAAGCCATCTTAGTGTCAGTGAACTATTTCCAATGGAGTCCCCCAAGGCAACATTTTTGGTCCCCTAATTATTATTTTTGGTCTACGTTAGTGATTTACCAAATGTTCTCAGTAATTCATAATGTATGATGTCGATACTCACATTTTTCTGCAGGGAAGGCACATTAATTGAGACAATGACTGCTGATTTTAACACGGAACTAGTCAATATAAAAATCTGCTTCCAATGTAATCGTCTCTCACTGAATCTGATCAAAACTCAATCAATGGTCATTTCTTAAAACCACCAAAAGGGCTAAAAGTACTCTTTCCTCATGCTTTGAAGGGATCACAGTTGATACCACGTCATCCAACACTTTTTGGGGTATCCAGATCGGAAACTCACTGAAAACTCCGTGAGTTCATGACACGTCATGCCGTATTCGAGCATAAAAAAAGTTATGAAGTGGCGTACAAGAAAAAGTACAGTAATACGAAAAGAAAAAGAAATATTATTGTGTAATGATTATACAATAAAAGGGGGAATATAGCCATTGAGAGCGACGATGTCAGATTCACGGGTGTTCACAGAGTGAAGGGGGGTTCGGCGACGAAACTGCCGTGCTGATATGCGATGTCGTCGAACAAATGAACTTTGCTTTCGGGTACAAATATCGACACAGCGTAGCTCTTGATCGGCGCGTCTCCCCATCGGTGATAATAAATCCCACCCAACTTCGAAATGTACTCGATGTACTGCTGATAGCCTTCGCCTAACCAGAGGCTCAACTTTGAGACTTCAAAATTGGTGTAGAATATGTCATTCACCGGCCACGAGTCGTAGAAATAAGGCTGCGTTCCAGTTTGGTTGACGAAAAAGTCGGTGGCGTCACGGAGTCCTGTGATGCACCGCCCTGGTTCTGATTGCACTCCTCGGTATCCATACCACAAGTCACGCTCAGTCATGAAGGCGAAGATGTCGTATGGAATCTGACGTTTTATGACTGAGTCATCGTCCAGGCGCCACAAGAAATCTAATCCTGAAATGATGGCTTCCTCGTAGACGGACTTTGCGTGGAACTCGCACATTCTGCGGTATCCGATTCTGCTCGCGCATTCGATGTCATCCGGGATTTCCCGACTTAGGAAATCGGGAGTTTCGAAATTGATCGGCTGGAGATAAAGTTCATCTTGGGATTCGGTGAGAATGCGCTCAAGGTGGGCGAGGTCATCCTCCTGGTAGAACATGATGACGGGGTACTTGTACTTCCGGTTGAAGTTGCTGTAGAGGGATCGCAGGGCTTTGCCCATCCAATCAGAGCGACGTCCGTTGAACAGGAAATACACGGCACCTTTAGGTTTGCCCGCCGGCCACTCCATCAATCGCCTCTGGAAAAGTGCGCAATCTGCGGAGCAATTCCCTTTGTGGATGTCGACGCGGACTGGAATCTCCAGAACAGGGTCCAGTTCGTTGTCCGTCATGAATGCGGGAGGCTGATTCAAGGTCACATTCGCTCTGGTTGTGGGGATTTTCGATATGACGTCATCGTGAAAATCCAGCGTTGTCATAGTAACCAGGGCAATGAACATTAGGCCTGTGATAAGGAGGAGTTCTTGGAAACGACCCTGGGTGCCTTGAATCCCCGTTCCTTCCATAGTGGAAAAGCGGCCGCACAGACGATTGGCGTTAGCCAAGTAATTACGCGGATGCTACTGTTTCCAATATGACGTGATGAAATTTGATCCAAATCACCTGCGCGATTTCATTTTGGGGAATTAATTTTCTGGTGAGTAAGTTGAGATGGCTGCACATCGTTGATGTTGCCATGCGTGACCGTCAGGTAAAGCATTGCACGCAATTCATCGATGCAACACAAACGGTCAGAATCCAAAGAATCATAGTTGTGGGATGGCCATATAAAAGCAAACGGTCAGAATCCAAAGAATCATAGTTGTGGGATGGCCATATAAAAGCAAACGGTCAGAATCCAAAGAATCATAGTTGTGGGATGGCCATATGATCAAAGCACACAATGTAGGGAGCTCTTGCAGATCGCAAGGTGGTTGGATTCCTCTTTATATGTCCGTAGCTTTTGATAGAGTAAATTCATGCCTACCTAATCGATATTCTGCAAAAACATGGTGCCCTTGATATCGCTTAGTATTCGATCTCAATCTTCAACCTGAAACACTGTGGCACAGTGAATTTATCCTCAGCAGCCCCAGAGGGGGTTGGGGGTGGGTGGGTGTGCCCCTCTGATGGTTTGGGATATTTTCCTATTCATGTACTATACAGAATTAAGACTTACTTACGTGATGGTGAATGTGCATTGAGAAACTTCCGTACAATCCGTACAATCGGCATACGATTCACAATAGCTCGCTTCACGTCCAATCCTTGACAACCAGCTACTATAGTATGAAGCAGGCTTCTGATCGAGTGAAGAACACTAGAGGCATTGAAGCCGACGACCCGTGCATCCAAGAAGCAGATCTCCATAAGTAAAAGGAATGTTTTGCTGACTATTTTAGACATCGCGTGGTTCGACCAAAGATACACCTAATGGAGAATTTTGGTACGTCTGTGCTTCCAATGACATTTGTTTCAGTGGAAGCCACAACCGGTGATCCTGCTTGTACACGTACTTGCCTTGAATGCAAGAACTACTTTGAACAAAGTATCCGTTCCACTAATTTCGGCTTCTGTGTTCTATTTCTATGAAGCGATTGATGCAGTGAGCGATAAAAGGCGTGGCTAATATTCAGGAGTCTCAGGTGATATCAACAACCATCTCCCCACCTAAAGCCGTTTTCGGTCTGTTTTTTAAGAAATGAGATGAGTTTAACCGGTGGTCCGACATGACATACATGTAGTCCCAACACATATCCACAATCCTCTTTCACTCTTGGCTTTTAATTGTTTGATCAAATACATGTAGTAATCCACATTCACGACACCCTCTCCTTCAGAGTTCACAGCGATTTTATTCGAAATTCCTCAGTTGATTCGTTGTGGAAGTTCTGAGCCCACTGCTTTCCCTGTGAACGGGAAACCAATTAAACTGCAATGTAATCATATCCATGATTTGGAAATCCTCCTTGGTTCGAGTCAAGACGAGGGAAAAGGCTTAAGCCATAAATATGTGCAAATTAATACGTGATTTAACAAAACACGTTCATATCAATGCTGAGGTTTTACGGCTCCACCCAAACCATTCGGATGATACGGGCGCCAGAACAGAAGGCCCGGGACCGAGGTTTCCCCCTAAGTCTTATCGAAAACGAAGCTGGTGAATTGTGGCGTATTATTATTCATACTATGTCACCACTGGATTTCTAGAAATATCAAAGACAAAAAGATGCCAAATGAAGAGAATATATTTCTTTGATGCTCTGCTTTTCTTTTTAAATATTTTTGGGAGAAAAAAAATAAAAAAATTATAATAATATATATTCAAAGAAACAAAGAAAGAAAAAAAGACGTAGGTATAAAAAATGTTCTTTTTCTCTTTTGTAAATTCAACACTATGCAATTAGAATTGTTCATCGGATTTATGTACAGATGAAGAGGTTTAAAATGAAATGAAGTATTTGTACACGATGAGAAGACGAAATTAAATGGTCATTCATAAACAGAAAAGTGCTTTGACGAAATACGCTAATCAATTGCCTAAATAAAGAGTTAACGACCGAACACAAGGAAAAAAAACAATTAAAATCCACGATTAGTGAAACATGGGGATATGATCACACGTCGCGATCGACCGTTGCCGTGACAACGGCGATCAATACGCTGTACAGGATATTCGCTCAGAAATCGGGTTAGTGTATTAAAAGAATAAAACAGAAAAAGCAGAAGTATTATCTTGACGACGTCACTCCGATACGTTTCAAACAAACAAGAGAAACGAGCGCAAACCAATGGGAAAGGGAAGAAGAACGAAACGATAATCAAACATGTATCAAATCCCTGAAAATTTAGGAGCGAAAACATATCAAAGATTAAGAAATTTCACTAGTATATATTTCACAGAACAAACCAACTGCATGAATTTATGTTATCATATTAAGAGAAATTGGCGCCTGAAACGGCTCCAATGCACTAACTCTCTTCGTCGCCACCAGGGGGCGTAGTAGAAACACCTGATGTTAAAACGGATATGCACCAGTTCAATCATTATATATAAAACACGCAATCTGGGAAAACATACTGAGATCCGCGAACGAGCAAAAATTAGAAGAAAAAAAAAAAAAAAAAAAAAGAACCCCAAAAACAAACCACATGGCAAATGGGGAATAGTCATATCAACTGATTTCAACTGCAAACCTAAAAATTTCTTGCAAGGGAAAAAAATTGTTTATCTTTAATAAATGCGAGTTTAGTGAGTAGCGTAGCCTGAGTAAAGAGACCAAGCGAGGAAAAGTGAAAACAAAAAAGGAAATAAATTAGAGAAGAAATTCATGACGACACAAATGGATTCGGATTACTGTTTTGTCTTAACAAGTGTTGAGGGGGCGCTTCAAGGGGAGGGTTAGACCGGGGGGTAGGAGGAAGGAATGTTATGCAATCGGTTCAGTGAGAGTGGATGATGATGACATGGAGTCGTTGCTCAGTGCCGAAACGACTCCCCTCTCCGCTACCTTATCCTGATGGTGTTCACACAAGTCAGTTCTGAGCAGGGCGGCCGAATTGAAAGGCGAGGAGCAGTGCTCACTGCTCACCGCATCCCCAGATTTCAGCCGCACTTTCGACGGCGAAGAAAAGTCAGATTCCTCAGAGGACGCGGGGCGTTTAAGCGACGGTCGCTCCACCGAAGAAGGAGCAGAGGCAAGCGCCTCCGACGATCGCTCCATGATTTTCAGCGGGGCAAACTGAGGGTCCGTGTTGACGACCTTCTGAACCATCTCCAGCGCTGCTGCAATGTCCTCGGAGGTCGGTTTCAGCTCGTTGGGCGTCTGTCGTTTGGGGTCGCCGTAAAGAAGCGAGTGGATGCTTGGGCTGGAAGACCGTTCCCTCGGCAACTGTGCGCTGCTATCTTGCTCGTCCAGGAACCGATCCATGTAGTCCCTGCAACGCCAAAACATTAAACCTCAAACAACCTCCGCCGCCCTTTGACCCCTTACGTGACGCCGGGATGTAGTGCGTACTTCTTCTTCTCCAGACGGTTTTTGTTTGCGAAGACGTCGTGCCGGTCGGTCTTCTTCCACAGGTAGTAGAACTGCACCAGTTCCCCTACAGATCGCGTTCGCACTTTGTTCTGCTGAACGAGGAAAAAGTCCTTCCCATAATGCCGCAGTCCACTCTCAAAGTTCCGACATTCCTCCTCTGACCATAAACTCATTGGATCTAAAAAATAAAATTAAAAAAATAATAAGAACCAAGAGGTCAAGAGCACGGTGGCGGCACCTGTGTTTGACGTGGGCTGCATCTTTCGCCTGCGTAGTGCCTCCTCTGAGTTGTGGCCGCACTGCAGCAGCAGAAAGAGTGCCTGTTCATCGTCCCGTATGTGCGTCCCAGTGGGGATGGCCTGAACGCCCTGCGCCGTGAGCTGGTTCTGCTGCTGAACTTGGTTCAAGTATTCCTCCACTGAAATTGCATCTACACCTGAGAAATGCCATGCGGACCAACGCCCATTGCCAAAACCATACAACTCCAACTTGCGGAAGAAACTTCAAAAAGCGCATACAAACCTTCCTTGTCCTGCAACACCAGAGGGTCCCACAGCAACCGATCGTCGTTTTCGTACGCTACAGGAACAGATGTCAGGGCATACAACAGATGGCCTCAACTGGACATACCGGGAGCATCGCCGTAGGGAGAGAGTCCTTGGGGCACCACCGCCTGGTACGCAGTTCCCACTTGTATCGTCTTCTTCCAATCTTCTTTCGCTGGTTCGTAGTCGATATCTTCCGAGTCGTCATCCGAACTTCCCGGCTGACTGCTCGCTACAAAAACCAGGAAAATAAATATTTAGAAACACAACCCTCAAAAAAAGCGCCTCTTGCGTACACCGTAGTAAGCGGACTGTGTTGGACGACATGTCCACGCTGTCAATGAGGTCCTTCACCGTGGTTTCCTGGTCTGCGTCCTCGTGTTCTCGGAGCAGCGTTTGAGCAATTTCATCCTTGTCCAGTGTAAGGTCTTGGTTTGAGAGGATTTCCTCTTCGCTGCTCGATCGGTTGTCTTGCGTTTCACCCGTTTCTGATGCCGGCAAACTGTCATTGAGATCTGTGCTGGGAGGGTTGCCATAGCGATACATGGCCAGCAGTTGCTCCATGGGCATGTCGCCTTCCTTCTGTAGGCTGTCCAGCTCGCTGCCGCAGCTGTCTGATCCGCTGAGGGCCTCCTCCTCATCCAGGGTGTGCTCATCGTCAAAGTCGTGAACCATCATATCGGCCGACGGGTCAAAGTCCCTATCAGTGTCTGTTATGAAAAAAGATTAATTTATTTCTCCTCGTTATTCCATTGGGCAAAACTCACCAGGGCTGGAATCTCCGGCCATGGTAGGCTGAAAAAAAACAACACATGAATTTAAAGAAAGAAGACATTACTGTCAAGACTATTGAGTATCGAGTATAGTTGAATGGACAAATAATATATTAATCATAGTGTGTTTAATTAACAATGTATTTAATTAACATTCCAAGTTGAAGTTGAAGAGTGCATTATTATTAATTAGGCCCCAAGTCCGAATATCTATTTATCCTATCTTCAATTGAAATCTGCTTAGAAAACTTTGAAGTGCATGATTCGAACATCGTTATGGTGCAATTCCAATTTACAAATAATTCAGCCAACCATCGAATTATACAAGGGTGGAAAAAAAATAAAAACTATAATTAAATTTAAATTGAAACAAAATTTAAAAATAAATACCTAACTCTGCAACTGATAAAAGCTCTCATGATCAATGAAAATTTACGCTTCAATGAATGAAACTGCACCAATAACGGCATGGACATGTTTAACAGAGTAAAACGCAAAATTGACACAAAGGGGAAGTCAGAAAGAATAAAGTTCAAATTCAAAGCGAAGGCGCTCGATCGGCGGAACACCCCCAGCGCCATTGTTTAAATAAGCGCCTCAACACTTCCGGTACGGAAAAAACGGCTCCATAATGAACGATTGTACATCAAAGACCAAGATTGACGCATCAAAAGCGTTCCATCCGAGCCTATAAATGTTATTTCTGCCATCTTTAGGAGAAAATTTTTCACAAAACTCCAAATTACCTCCGCCATTTTGATGTCAAATTATGGGATGGCTGAGAAATGAGAACGAGGCTGAATCGGAAGAGTGTGGTTGACCGTCAGAATCATAATGCTTATATCACATATGATTTTTATTCAATAATTATCAACTTTATGAGTATATATTGTAAAGTTTTTAATGTATTATATATATATATAATCTTTATTCTTGCCATAAATAACTTTTTGCGGTCCTATAAAATATATTCAGAAAGCATGAGTATTATACTATTGGCTGACCATAGTAATCCCACCTAGCAACCAGTGAAGCGTCGTTCGTGAAGTCAGAGTTTTTGCAGCTTTTTGGGTTTCAAGGAATATTATTTGATAGATGATTCAAGAAATATATTATTTGTAAACATGTCGACATCTAAGAGTAAAAAGCCCATTTTTACCGCCACTGGGTAAGTCATACTACAATGATACTAGTTCGTATGATGCAGCTATTTTTAGTACTCATGCCATGATGATGATCTCATGTCTACATAGACGCAGAGACGTTTCCCCAGAGGGGAATGTCTACAGTGCTTTATTACTAGTTTTAGTGTATAGGAATCATAGACCTAGGCTTAGCTGACATACTACAGCGAGACTTAGGGGTCCCGCAGACCTTGCCCGATTTATCTGTGCCAGCATACTATGCAGCATAGGCTATATACAGACTACTATACATTTATAAGTACTCAATACTGAGTAAATTGACTCTACTTTAAGTCTAGTAGTAGCCTATAGCCAGTATAGGGATGATAGGTCTGCATGTACTGTAGAACAGGATTCTTTTGACAAGGCCGAAAAATTTTGCTATATTCGCAGTCATGATCAAACACGAAAAATTAGATGCACGTGAAATGTTTCTGCTTAATCTTATACTATCACTATGGCCCCATACTCTAGCTTGACTGCGAATAATTGGAGCCGTCAATAAAGGCCAGAGCCACAAAACCGCAAAAATTGCAGTTGGCAAAAATTGCTTCTTCTACAGTAGGCTATATGTAGGTTATGCAACAAAGGCTATAAGTATTGTACTATACATAATACTTTGGTCACAAAGGTGGTTTATAAGTAAGGGGTCTAAATTCTAGCTGCATTTAATTCTATCACATTCCAATTGAAATTTAAATGATGATGCTATGTGTAGTGAAACTTTAGCGTTTGATCAACTTTGAGACTGAAGAAACCAGGCTACATGCTAACGCTGGCTTGCGAACCCTAGGTCTAACCTAACCCTAACCTTAATAACCAAACACTGGCGAGCTAATCTGAAATTTAAGTGCACTTGGCACACAATCATAATTTTGCAGTGGCCTCTTTTTCATGCATGCATCGTGTTGAAAGCAGTAAATTAATTATGAATGAAATTTCTTCATGACTGCAGATCAAACAGCAGAGGTAAGAGCCGTAAAGGTGCTCCGATAACTTCCATTGAAAGTCAGAGTACTCGTGTGAGAAGGAATATTTACGGAGGGCCATCACGAACTCTGCTGTCGTCAGCTGGCCGCAAAAATGCTGTTACAGCGCCTTCAGAGAAGATGTCTGTTCCAGCAAAAGCTGCGGTGCAAGTACGTGACTGACCGATTAGTTTCGGACGCATATTTTAGTACTTGAATTTTCAAGGTTTTTGACGATGATGGATCCGACGTGACGCCTCTGCCGCTTCTCGCTGTGGATCCAAACGCAGGCCGAGCAAAGACTGGAAACTTGTTGGCTGACAGCACTGCTGGGACAGTGAGTTCAAAGTTCAAATGATGGCATTTTCTACTTGTCTTCTTTAGCCAACTGATCTGATGTCACAGGCATCTATTTACCAGACAGGAACCGTCACGGCGAGCACCTTTGGTGGCGGTCCCTTCACACGGTTTGCTTTCATTTTATTTAATTGATCATTGATTATGTTGTTCTATTATTACAGATCAGTGTTTAGTGCATCTCAGTCAGAAAGGTCAACAGGGTCAATGACTGATGACCTTGGTGAGCCAGCGGCTGACATGACCTCTGCTTGGACAGGTACTTTGATGAATTTAATTGTTTAAATATGCATAATAAATTTCTGCAGACACCAAAGTTCAGTATAAGCGTGAAGAGATGAAAGAGAATCTCACTGATGAAGACCTTGAGAAAACCATTGAAGTGAACTTAACGGAAACTCCTACGATTTGGCTACTTGACTTCTGTGGTGTTTGCGTTTCCATGGAAACAGAAGAAGCCGAAGCAGTTCAGAAGCAGAACAGTCGATACCAAGAAGTGAGTTGAATGCCACGCAGGCTTTTTAGGATTTTTGAATAAAATTGCTTTTTGAAAATTTATAGAAGCTAATTAGGTCAACGGTAATTATCTGCACGGGTTTTTTAGTTTTTTATTTCACTGTTCTGAACTAAAGAAGTTTGAGAATTGAGTGTGTGATATATGTGAGTTTATTGCATGCGTCTTTTGGGAAGTTCTTTGTGTTATATTTCATGCCAAAAACTTCCTGTCAAATTGCTCAGTTTTCTGACTGAAATTTCATTTGCATTTTTATTTGTTCACAAATTATTCATGTGATTCCATTCAGCTGGTGTTTGGGGTGATCAAATTTTGAAAATCCAGCACTCGATCGAGGAATCCAAATATAACCGGAGGAGAATCTTGATTTGTCACCGGAAAACGTTTCATGTTCACTAAGTCTATAGAATCTAAAGCTCTGTTGATATTGTATTTTACAGAATCTGTAAACATTGAGATGCCGGCATATCTTCATTTGTAAACATGCCATATATTGTTGTGTCATATTGGAGACTCAATAAATATATGTTCAACATCAAATATTCCATCACCTGGAAATTAACCCAATCATTCCTAATATTGTGCGCCATTAATAAACTATCCATGGTGTTCTATGTAGATTTCTTCTGTTGTTAAATATTTGTATCTTCCATTTTGCTTGTATCAAGTTGTATCAATTGCAAATAAACATTAAAGTATATCATAAGCGGCATGATTCAGTTCGGAAGAAAAAGGAGCAGACGGCCCTCGTGAGTAGAGGCATGCCCCTCCCCCCCTTGCTTTCTCCTCACTTTGCGTTTCAGCAAGATGTGTCAGCTGACCTTCTCAGTCTTCAGCACGGAATGACGATAACTTTTGTCATTTCATTCAGCTTGTTCACCGTTGCATGCCAACTGATTTATTCGCTTCATCCAATTGAAAACCTTTTTTTGTTTTGTCTGCGTGTGTTCTGCGATGTTTGTTGCTGGAATGTGATGTTGGCATTTCTGGCTGTTTGGTGATGTCTCGCTTTTTGGGCTTTGTTGTTGCGTCACACACTGTTTGTGTGTATATTTCATTTCTTTGTTATTTTCTTATATAAATCTGTTTGTCTTTTCTAATCATATGTCTTGTTACAAATTGTTATGAATTATTTAACTGAATCAATTCTTGTGCCTGTGTTTATGCTAATTTCAAATTTTCCTTCCGGTTTAGCTCCGATCGTTAGGGTACGAAGAAGAGGTTAGCTCCCACTGGTCTCTTTATATTCTTCCCAAATGTGCTTTTAGTCAAGTGCTAACGTAGTCAATAAAACAGAAGTGCACGGTTCACTTCCGTTCTCTCAGTCCGAACGGCAGAAGACGCAATCCTGCCGACAGTGCAACCTGCATAACTGATGTCTTGAATTGTAAGACAATTCACTTGATGCCAATAGATTGCAGGTTCCATTGTACTTAAATAATGGTCAATGTCGTCTCTTCATGTTTCAGGTGCAAAAAGGTCGCGTAGGTTGACCCTCTCACTGCTTCTGGATCCTGATGAACGCACATTTCTCTCGATAGACGCACGCCTTGTTTGTGTCGCTATGTCTCCTGCTCATCTGTTGAATATTCCTTTGATGAGCAAAATAATTATAACACGGATTGTGTTTCAGCTCATCAGAAGCCGAGTCGGAAACGATCGCTACATGGAGAAGTCAATGAACACTTTCAATCAGCCACCGAAATTCAAGAATGTACAGACGACTAAAATTGTGACTGTGGTGAGTGAATTAAACGCGAATTGGCGCTGAATCTGTTTGCATTTTCTAGGACGCGACTGTCAATGCAAGCCACTGGGATATGTACGACACGTACAAATTGGTGGAAGAAGCTGAAAACAAAGGTCAGAGTTCATAGTATGCAATTGACCTAATTAGATGAAAGTACTGGTTGTCGACATTCTTCTAATATTCTTTCTGAATAACAGCAAAGAAAGAGGAAGAGGAACACGATCCCGAGAGCGTCAGTCGACGACTGAGCAACGCAGCCTCTGATGCCGAAGAGAAAGCGGCGGAAGACAGCAAGAAATCTGAGAAGGAGACTGTCATGACGACATCAGTGGCGACGCTCAAGAGTGGCGCCACCGTCTCCATCTCGAGGGCTGGTCTCGGTACGCAGCAAGAGTGGTTGTGATGGATGTTTACCTGTGATGATTGCAGAGAGTCAAGGCACCATGTCCTCCATGCTGGGAACTGCGGGCAGCGTGCAGAACTTGGAAGCAAACGCCCAATCGGAAGACGATAAAAAGGAGAAAGAAATCGCAGAAATTTTGTCGTCTGACGACTTTGCCAACAATCTTTTCAAGATGGAAAGAGTTGTAAACCTGAATTCATACCAAGCAAAACTTGCATCGTATCGCGGATTCCAAATTTACCCCGGTCGGTTTTAGATTTACTCACTTTCATTCACTCCGTGTTGCTTGTTTTCAGATGTCGATGTCATCCTCAAAGAACCGGAGGGTCCCAAACCTCCAGTTCCAAAAAGAGGCATCATCGAGAACCTTGGACCAAGCCTTGACCGTTTGTGGAGCTACTCTTGTCCGTTGACCAAAGGTCACAACATCAGCTGCATCGCGTGGAACAAAGTCAATCCGGTGCGAACCCCTCTCATCGTCTCATTCTCACAACTCGGCTCTTTGCAGGATTTGCTTGCCGTTGCCTACGGCCAATATGAATTCTCCAAGCAGAAAAGTGGTCTCATCTGTTGCTGGTCGCTGAAGAACCCGGAGGTCTGCTCTAAGCGTTTGTTGGATGTTTTCAGATGACGCTGTCGTTTCAGTATCCAGAGCGCGTCTACACTCGACCGCACGGCATCACTTCACTAGACTTCAGCGTGGCGCACCCCAATCTACTGGCGGTGAGTCTTGCGGTGTTTTTTCGTCGATTCTGACCTTTGACCTCAGGCTGGATTGTACGACGGCACTGTGGCCATCTACAACGTACGCGTCAGGAAGAACGAACCGATTCTCGACAGTTTGTGAGCGACATTTTCTTCGTTCAGTTTTTGTGTTTTGTGCCCTACTCACAATTTCTGTGCGTTCATTTGTGTACATAATCCCCCCCCATTCCCTTCGTTTTCTTTAGGAATAGCGTTGCCATTGGGCCCCCACAGGATGAATGGAGGTTATTGAGTGCAGTAATTGTAGCAATAGAAAAATGCACCAGAACAAACAGTCATTATTATCTCATGAAATGCACCAAGAATCAGTGGGCATTTTGAAGAACAGATTAGCGTATTGACTGTTTCTATTTTACAAGCATATCACAATAACCAATAGCTTTGTAGACTTCTGAGAGCGAATTTTCTGCCTTCGTTCTCCAAACTGAGCTGTCAGTCTGATTTGAACCAACGCTTTCGTCTAACGCTTCTCAAATCCAGGCTAATTCATTTCCTTAATTCAAGTTTTCTTTTCTTCTCATTCTAATCATCATAAGTTTTGATGTGTTTTCACTAATTAATGTGAGTGATTCTTCTGATAATCAATGTGTTTACACTGAATGACATTTAGAAAGGACACCTGGCCCGCTGCCAGACAGGAGGAGGGTCGGTGAGTTCTTAGTCGTCGGTCATTTCATTGAGGTGCATGCCATCATTGTCAGTGGTCGCTTCTAGTTGCCCTGAATGTCATTCGAGTGGAGAATATTACACATTAGTCATATAACTCATATCAATAGATGTGCTGTGAGGTATTTATAAGGTATTCACCTGGCTGAGAAACCATTTATTAGTTAAGCGATTCGTTATCTAGCTAATTATCTGCGTGTCGTACAACTTATCGTTGCAGTTTGCAGCTTATTGACATCGCTTATATCCGTCGTATTTCTCATTTGTGGATTTCCATATTAGATTTTGTTGAGATTTCAGTTCGATTTTTCGTCTGCTCCGTGATCTGGCCCTCAGTTTTCTGCTTTCCCCAGTGAAGCCCCAGGGAAGCACACGGGTCCCGTCTGGCAGCTGCGTTGGATCGAGAAGGAGCGTGGATCGGGGGAGGAGAGGGCGGAGGTGCTCGTGTCCGTGTCGATTGACGGTCGCATCACGCAATGGTCAATCAGAAAGGGATTCGAAAACTACGGTGCATCATTCACCAGATTAGAAGTTTGCAATTATGTAATATCTCTTATTCAGATTTGATGAAGTTGAAGAGAGTTTCCAACAAACATGTCCAGGGTTCAAAGGGCAAGAAGACTGAGGCGTTCATTTCACGGTACGCAGGAGGCCTCTGTTTCGACTTCAGCACCAAAGACTCCAATATGTACGAAGCTCCAAATGATGCGCTCAGAAAGTTACTAAGTTTTCACTTTTCAGTTACTTGGCTGGAACTGAGGATGGTCACATTCACAAATGTTCCTGCTCATACAACGAGCAATACCTCGACAGCTATCAGGGTCACACCGTACGGTGATCATCACCTCAGGGTTCTTGCGTGACGTCTGTTTTGCAGGGTCCGGTGTACGCGGTCAAGTGGTCCCCTTTCTGCAACAACGTCTTCCTCAGCTGCAGTGGCGACTGGACGGTCAGACTGTGGCACCAAGACAAACTGAGCCCCATCCTCACTTTCCACTCGTCCACCGTGAGTCCATCATCATTTGTCTAATTGGCTTGTTTAATTGGGCTTAATGTGTGCAATGTGACGGTAGACAAGATTACATAGATTCACTCAAGTGCCATTCTGCTGCGTTCAATTTTGTTGTTTCCTTCTTAAAAGTGCGGTTGCCATTTGGCTTTTGGATGACCTAATTGTCTTCCCTAGCTCCCCAAGGGTAGCGGAGCAGTTCCTATACGCTACGCCACGGCTTGGGGAGTTATGTCTTCCCCTGTTGACCTGCATTGATCTCATTGAGGAAGGGACGCAAATGATCTTAATTAGAACATGGATTCGTAGTTGGACGTTCATGTTCATTTTAGATGCTCAGGTTCCACAAAGGTGTAAAGTAACAACAATAATTAACCCACTTCTTGAAACAGTAATTAAATGTGTGATAGTTACTATAGCCAAACTCGATCCGGCTGAAACGATTGATCGGCAAGATTACTGTTATTCGATCCTGCACTCAAAAAATTAATTAATTAAATAGAATGATTGAAATATTGGTCCAATGAAATGTTCATATTTTTTTGGACGGTGTTATGTTTTTCCATCTTTCCATTTGTATTTTAATCATGGACCAATTAAGCTCCTTAATTCGCGGCTATATTTACCCGATCTGGTTAAGGTGATTCTATATATGGGTTTACATTATCATAATCAGAAGAGTGTATGTCATCTGTTCGCCGCATGAGGCCTCATAACGTCATTCTGCTTCTCCTGATGTTCATTACGCGTCCTGCCATTGAAACCTTAAAGCGACGTGATTGGCTATAATGCTCAATTAGTCGCCATCAACTGCATTTCGCTCTCTTCATTCGATATTACGTGATTCTTGACCAAATTATCCGGCAATTAATTTGTCTTTTGCTTGACAGAAATCCGTGCCCAGCGTGTGTTGGTCGCCGTCGTGTTCGACGGTGTTCGCCTGCGTTCACGAGGGCGCTGTTGAGATCTGGGACCTCAGTCAGAGCACGTGGGTGACGTCATCGATACTGGTAAATATAACGGCGCCATTTTCCTTTTCACAGCCTCGATCCAATCGTGGTGAATGAAGCACCCCCTGGCTGCGTCTACTCCTGCGTGACCTTCTCGCGTAATTCCGAGTGTATTCTGATTGGAGACAGCGATGGATCTGTGTCGGTTGCGCAACTCAAAGGTCTCCCTTCGGCCGACGAGTGCCAGGTGAGATCCCGATCACCTCATATGCATTATGTTCATTTTTTTTTTTAATTTTTTTTTTCAGCCCGACGCTCTTCTCAAGATCGTCGATGCCTCAATCGCCAGTCAGCTTCCAAAGAAATGATTTCAACTTGATTGAACGCATCTCGCCTTTCTTTGTTTCCAATTGTTAACGATATAAATTATGTTGAAAACTGTTGAAGTTAAACTCTTTCATGCGTTGCGCTGATGCCTTTATACGTCTGGTTCACGTGATCCCCCCCCCCACCCCCAAACAGTGATCAAGTGATCAACGGTCTGTGTTTTTATGGACGACGCTAATCAACGTGCGTTTTTTTATGTCCGAATTTGCTCTCCACGACATCTCCTCTTGGGGACACGAGTGATCGAGACCTGAATGCCGACAAGGTTTCAACGAACGACATCCTGCGTCTATAATGACTTTCACGCTGTTTGCATTGATGGAGTACATGTCCTTTCAAGATTCAACTAGCTAAGGATAAACTAATTAAATAAAAATCCATTAGTCTCAACTCTTAATTAGTCAATGTGTAAAAGATTGTCACCTATATCTCTGTGTTAGACCCTGGCAATCAGGATCCTGAATGAGAATTGCGCGGTTTTTTATATATCGGTTTGCAATTGTTGTTATATCTTAACTAATTGCAGGAAAAATAACAGAATTTCCCTCATTTTTCAGACCAACAAAACCAATACATGTAGACAAAC
>KB292128.1:2409-49093 GCA_000328365.1 Capitella teleta
ATTTTGAGAAATGGTGAATATGCATAGTTTGAGGCTGCAAAATGAATCGTACTTCGATGTAGGTACACCCGTACCTACTTCTAGGTACGTACGTTGATTTAGGTACGTACGTCGAACAACGGTCCGCCTCGACCTGGTCCCTTGCCTTGACTAAGCCTTGACTGTTTGATGAAGTTTGATTTGAAAATGGCCCAATACCTGTTTAAATAAATGAAATATCTAAAGCCACAAAGAAAGACGATTCAGCCAGCAGAACTTGGAAGAGTCGCTGCACTGAATGACGAACGGACGACGGAAGAGGATTTTCAATTTGTAAACAAATTCCGAATGAAAAAGGCGGTTTTTCGAATAACCACACTGAGCCACTTTCACTGCATGAAATTCGATTTCGCATTTTGTATAATTTGCTTTGCATGTTTTTTCATTAAATTTCAGATGCATGATGAATCAGTAATATAATGCATGCATCTCCTGTAAAAATTATTTGCTATGCTTGTCTCATGTAAGATGCGATTTAGTCGACGAAACTCAAAGGTCCGTTATGGGTAGGATCTATGATTACGTTATGAATGAGAAATGAGAGAAAGGTGCGTTATGAAAACCGAGATTCCTCCGTAAATGACAAGAATCATAACGTTACAATCGACCGGAAGTCCATTTTTAGTCATATTTCACAAACAAAAGGAAGAAATTGGTATTTTCTTTAGAATTTCAACTAGATTACACGTCTCCCGATTGGTAAGGTCTATCACAATTATTGCATGGTTGTTATAATCTCGCCTTTAGTCTATCTTTATATTCCCTTCTGAAACTGTTGCTATGCTTTTCTCGATGGGCGATAATAGCGTTATTTATCAATCTTTCGAAGTTTCGTACAAGTCGTAGCCACAGGGAGTCTTTTCAGTGGGCTCTAGTTACATGAAATGCCTGTGCAGCCTTCTAGATAGTATATAATAATATCAAGGGAAGTCACTGATTTCTCAGAATAACAATAACAAAGCCTCGGAAGCTACAATCCCCTCACGGGGGAGAGCTGGGGCTTCGAATTCGGCAAGATTATGAATAACTGAACCTAATACCTATAGACACCAAAAACTCAGCACGGCAGTGTCTAATTACTAATTAATTGCACAATAATGCTTTCATTTCCAAAACGATTAGCAACGGGTACGATGGCTGCAGCATTCGACCTTCACCTTAACAAGCCGCTCAGTGATTGATCAATAATAGTCCAGCTGAGATTCCGTTTTTAAGGATTTGATTTCGAGATTTAGCGATCGTGAGTTCACCACGGGCTGAAAATTTGCTGCGGTCCGACAAAATGGATGCATCTATGCAATGCCTGGCGTTGCAAAGATGTCGATATGGGTATAACTTATGTGACAACGATTTAATGTGCTTCCGAACGTATATCATTGTAGAATGTTGATAAACAAACACATGTGCGACCATGTGCTTTTGTTGTTGAAGAAGTCAACAAAATGGCGATTTAGCCTAAGCGTTATCCTTTCAAAAAAAATTTGAATTTTCTTATTTGTTGCCGTGATTGCTCGGGTAAATCGTAAATCGCAGTGTACAGACTGGAACAATAAGTCGTGAATAGAGTACATTTTACATTCAAAGAACACATATGAAATTTCCGCTGTAACGTGTTACCCTAAGCATATAAAAGACATGTTTTGTGAGAATTATCACGATTGTCAGTGAAGGAGGAGTGTATGAAATGACCCTGGTACTTACTACTTAGTACAAGTGGTCATTGATCAACATTTTATTGAGTTTGAAGGGATGTATTTTAGTGTCCTTCAGTAGTGAAGACCCGACTAGCATTGTGAAGCTTTTCTTCAAGTTATAAAGAACATTATGTTTGATGCCAAACTGCTCACAAAGGAAAATCAACTTTTGTATTCCAGCAACTGAGGGAGCAATTAGGACAACATCATCTGCATACATTAAATGGTTGACTTCAACATTTCCAACATAACACCCTTTTGGCTGAACATTCAACATACAGCTAAGGTCACCAATATAAACGTTGAAGAGATAGGGACATAAAATACCTCCCTGACGCACACTATTACTAACGCTAAACAAATTTGATGTAACACTGCTCCACCTAACCCACATTTGTTCAATTTTGTTGATGAGCCTACCAAAAAGCAGTAATACACACAATGTAACTTGGGACACCACGGTCCCTCAGCTTACTCAAGAAAGTGAAATGATTCACACGATCAAAGGCCTTACTAGCATCTAAAAAACCAAAGAAAAACAGTGCTGTTCATAACACGATAGGAATCAATTACCTCTTTCAAAACATATATACATTGATCAGTGCCATGATTATTTTTAAAGCCAAATTGATAATAACAGGTGTGAATATAATCCTCTAGTCTGTTTAGCAAGACCATCTCAACAACTTTGCTTAGGACACTTGCAAGAGGAATTGGTCTATGGTTATCCTTGGAATTAATGTCCCCAGCTTTGTTTTTCACAATAGGAATCAAGACATGAAGTATCATATATGATTATATGTGAAGCTATCACAGTGGGTCTTGCCAACAGATATTAAGCCATCACAATATAGAGCACGCTAACTGTCTATATATAATATACTACTTTCAACATCTTCCAGTAATTCGCTTTCTTTTGTCTTTCAGAGACTTTCGGCACCATGCAGTCCTCATCAACCAGCGATGTTCGGGACATTCTTGAGATTGACGCCCCAGACAATTCTGAATTCATCACTAAGGATGCTCTCTTCAATAACAAGAATGTGAGTGTCTCTCCTCTCTTCTTCTTCTTTGCAACTCTTAAGTCATCTTTCATCAGAAAAAGCCAATCAAAAAGGTGGAATCCACTTTCAAAAAACCAGAAGGCATGCACAGAGAACTCTGGGGCCTCCTCTGGACAGACAGCAGGTCAGGATAATGGGGAGGTTATGTAATCTTTTTAATTGCTTTGTATTCAGAGATCCACCTCCACTTATGCCGACTGATACTCACCAAGGATACAAACAGATGAAAGCCAAGATTGGACAGAGCAAAGTGCGTCCTTGGAAATGGATGCCTTTCACGAACCCTGCACGTAAGGTTGGTCATTGATCTCATTCTTTGATTATGTAATCATATAATTTGGTCTATATCAGGATGGAGCTGTGTTTCATCATTGGAGACGAGTTGCTGATGAAGGTGTTGATTATCCATTTGCCCGTTTTAACAAGGTCAGCTTCTCCTTTGGTGTAATCAGCGCTTTAATCAATGGTTTCTTCTCTTAGTCAGTGGATATTCCCACTTTCTCAGATGTTGAGTATCACCAGCATCTGCATGACGAAGGATGGACGCGAGCTGAGACTGATCACCTGTTGGAACTGGCAAACCGATTTGACCTGCGCTTCATTGCAATGCATGACCGTTGGGATGAGCAGCAGTTTGTCAAGAGGAGCGTGGTTGACCTTAAAGAGAGATACTACCATATTTCCAACACTCTGGCTCGCGTAGGTTCAGCTCATTTTTAGCTGCAATTTTTGATTTGTTGTTATTTAGATCCGCAGCGTTCCCGGACAGGAGCTCAAGATTCGTGTGTATGACGCAGATCATGAGAGGAGACGTAAGGAGCAGCTGGACAAGCTGTTCAACCGGACGCCAGAGCAGATTGAGGAGGAAGAGTATCTCATCTCAGAACTGAAGAAGATTGAGCAGCGCAAGAAAGAACGAGAGAAAAAGACGCAAGATCTGCAGAAGCTCATCACGGCCGCTGACAGCAACATGGAAGCGAGGAGATCCGAACGCAAGGCAACCAAAAAGAAAGTTCAGCAGCAACAGAAAATCAGAGAAGCCAATGTGAGTCCAGATTCACACTCATTGAACTTACGTAACTCTTTTATTCACAGCTCAACCCAGAGAGCACCAGCATCAAATTCCCTGATTTCAAACAGTCCGGTGTTTCCCTTCGCAGCCAAAGGGTGTGTAAATAAAAAACGCTGTTTGTGCTCTTTTTATTTATGACGTAAAATATTTCAGATGAAGCTGCCAGCCGCCGTGGGTCAAAAGAAAAGCAAAGCGATTGAGCAGGTTCTTGATGAATTAGGACTAGGTGCGATTGTCTGGGGTTTTGTTTGATGGTATAACTTTTTCATGATCTATCTCTTACCCAGAGCACAATCCAATGCCAACTGAAGATATTGTGACCGGTTTCAATGAGCTTAGACAAGACATAGTGCTGCTATATGAGCTGAAATTGGCTCTGGCGAATTGCGAGTATGATATGCAAACGTTGCGCCACAGATTTGAAACTCTTGCCCCGGGAAAGGTTTGCGATTCGTATTAACGTCTTTGTTTATTTTTTTTTTTTTTTTTTTTCGCTCTGTTCAGATCGCTGACATCAAGAATCTGCTTCCTGCCGCTCCCACGTCTGTCGGCACCCTTGGAGAAAAAGCCGTTGAAGAATCTCCGCCAAAGCCGAAAAAGATCGCTGAAACGATTGATGTCGTAGGCCCAACAAACCCTCTTTCCCCTGTGGTGAGTAATTTCATCATTTCCCGGGTTATAACCCATCTTAAATGATTGGCATTTCAGAAAAAACGACGTGCTGCTTTGGAACAGGGTAACATTTTGAAGAAATTGAAAGCCAAAAGTTGAAATTTGGAAAATGTTGTTTGTGAATGCATGTGTGAACAGAGTAAAATAAAATTAAAAACAATTTATTTATTTATTGGTTGATTACAAATGTGGTTATGGTACAATCTATACCATATATTAGTACATATCACAGATTATGCTTATAATTATTTTATGATATTTATAAATATATTATAATAATTAAACATCAACAAAAATGATTTGTTTATGAGAGTTGTAAGTTGAGATCTTTTGCTTGAATATCATAATTGCACATAAGTAAAAATTGCAGAAGAAATTAGTATTGCGAAATGGCCAGCTGTCCTATCGGTTGGTTAGATTCCCGTCTTCGTACAACTTGTACACCAGCTGTGAGAATGGATTCAATCAATATCAGACATTTCTGAGTACACATATAAACTAGACTTACGCTTTTGAATTTGGTGGCTAATTTTGCTGTGAAGTCCTCTGGCTCCCGCCCATGCGGTATGAGTGAGCGTAGGGTTCGTCCTGAGGTGGACGCCAGATAATTGCCTTCAATTTCTTCTGGCAAATGATCCGTGTTTATCGCAACCTGAGATTACGTTAAGCTGATTGATGGCACAAAATCAACTTCTCCTCACCATTTGTTTATTGTTGATACTGTCGGGTAATTCGTCGTCTCGTCTTCCGTCAGCCAAACGAACAAACACAGAAGAATAATCCGCTGGCTTAATCTGATGGAATTTTTTGGAGGTTTTTTCATTCAATTTTTGAAAATGGGGTCGAGCAACTGCACCTGTCCGCTCTTCCAACTCCTATTCATCCATTCTAAGAAGGGTTCTCTCGATATCTGCCGCAGAATATTCGGGTTCGGAGAACCGATAAACAGAGGGAGTTGGTAGATATCCGTGTTAGCGTAACCTTCCTGGAATATTTGTATCGCTGTCCATGCCTGAGATTATACATACACGTATTAATACTTATGATCTCCACAAACCACTCACTTGGTCTAGCAGACCATATTTGTAACTGCTAGCGGAAACAGAGACTGTGATTTCTTGCAGGTGAATAATCATCGTAAGATACTTGTGGTAGGAACGATTCTTCAAGTGCTTAAAAGGAATCGAAGAAAGGATGCACTGTACTTGAATTCGGGTTGTGCTAATGTAGCACCTACAATAAATCCGTCGCGCCATGCTGGGTTCTTGTTGGTGCTATCCAGGTCGAGCAACTTCGTAAAATTAATTTTGTCAAAAGATCCTTGTGGCTGCCCCTGTTGGAAAACTCAGAATGACTGATTTTGGCGTTGATGTTTATATCACCATGTAGAAAGCCCCTGGTGGGTTCAAACAGAAGTGCGCATGCGTGAAGTTTGACCAAGTGAGGTTGAGAGCTCCGTCCAATGAGAACTGTTTACAAAAGAATTGACTTCAATGTTATGACCATAAACCTGGTTTATACACCTATTACGCTACCTTGATACCCCATTCTGGGTTATATTGCGTAATAAACGTCAAATCGATATCCATTGGAATATCATCGATCACTCTCTGGAGATTGTCTTTCACGAATTGTTCTGCTTCTTGGTTTGTCTGCACTTTTCTCGATGCTTTCGGGTCTCCGATCAAATGGAGGATTTCTCTGGCGCTCACTCTCGGTCTGGCGATCATCGATGGAAACAGCCGAGACTCAACGCGGCTTGGTTTGCATTTCATTGATGAGTAGACTTTTTCTGCGTAATGTGGACGAGGGTTCCACAAACCAAGCTGACCCCAATCAGCCTGGGGTACCTTGTCGGCCTGAGGGATGTTGGGCTTATGGGAGATTGGGAAAGAGTTTTGCCCTAACCTCAAGTGGGATGCCATTCGGCCCAACCGGTGCTTTGACCAGTCTCACCAAAACAGACGCACATGGCACGACACGGACTCCAGCGTCGCCGAAGCAGTTCTCACTCAGCGGGTCAACTCCGTTCGGACCTTTGGCGTACAATCTCAGCTGATGAGCTCCTTCGTTCAGGGAAATCTACGCTGAAGTGTGAGCAATCCATGCAACGACATTTGCAACAGCCAACCTGAATACCGCCAGCGTCAGACTCGGGTTGACGATACGTCCCTGTCTCAACGAAGATGTTCAGAGCTGCGTATCCAGTGCAACATTGCTTCTTGTAGAAACGATCAGCTGTGTATAGCTGAAACGCAAATTCAATTAATTACAGTAATTAACGCGTCGATTTGAACACACCTTAAGCAGGAGTGTCGATGTTGGCGGCAGATTAGGTTCGCGGAATTCGACCCTTTCTTCAAACACAGGGTTGTATATATCACTCTCCAACGTGCCATTGCATGAAATATCTTTCCCGATTCTCTCGTATTTGCGGTCAAGAACCCTCCCTGCAACGCGGGAAATTGTCATGTTGTCTGGTAGATGCCTCCCCCCGTCCAAGTACAGATCAAATCCATCGTTGGAGTTGAATGGAACTGTCGGAGGTTTATCTCGTTCAAAGCGAATCCACGCCTCCTGAAAGGATAATCCCAAAATCCGAATCCCGCAAATATCGTATTTGATAATCAACCCACATTTTCAACGGCAATATCCTCTTCGTCATCCGTGACCTCACTCGGGGTCAGGGATCCTGGACGAGGGACGCCCAGGAACACGTGGACCCTTAACGTGGCTGAATTTCCATACGGACGCCAATCGCGAGCCTTGAATTGCGCATGCGTGGGAATGTGGTGAATCTCTGGAACAGGAGGCTCATACAGTTCGAGTTGCAAGGTCCCTGTGTTCAAATCGATGACATTCGGATCTTGGTTCACTATAAAAAAAAAAAAATCAAAAGTACAACAACAACAAATCGAGCGACATAGAAAAAAAAATCAAAACTTGAAAAAAAAAAAAAAAAAAAAAAAAAAAAATGAAAATCATTAATCATGCTGGCTGAAACTGTGAAAGCGTACATTTTCCACTAGTTTTAACCAAGGGGACAGAGGCCCATGCCACGAAAGCCTCCTCATCAAGCAAACTGGATCGCTGCTCTGCCTCGATGCTGTTGTCTGTTCGAATTCCATCGACGTTCGTCTGATTGACGCGCTTTCGAAGATAGAATCGAGCAACGAGGATCATGTCGTTGGTCATTTCCACATCATGGAACAGCGCTTCTTGCTGACCGAACATGTGGTAGTTATGGCGAAAGTTAGAATTGACTGGAGTGGTGGAGCACGTGACAGGACTGGTTCCCGATTGGACAACCTAAGCGTGTGTGAAATATTACACTGTATAAAGCGTGTTCCTAGTATAACTTCATCACCTTGCCCGTGCTGTGATAGTAGGCAGTCAAACGAACTTTCCCTTCGCCTGGTTCTGCATTTCGCACTCGATCCACTTGGAAACCGATAGATCTCGGCTGCTCTTTGATATTTAGTTCTTCTGGTCTGAAAGTGGAGAAACTCGACTCTGATGAGTATATATTTCTGAACGTTATGCGGTTACCTCAATATACGTACGGGTTCGAATCAATTATTTCCACCAAAACCATATATGGAACCCCACAGGTCACGTTATCACACGTGCATAGGGTGTTATTTACACTGTCTTATTTTAGGGTGCACTTTGTACATACACGTGAAGGTGCAAGGCTAGCTAACAAACAAAATATATAAAAACAAACACCAGGGGGTCTTCATTGTCGTATTGCCCTTCGAAGGGTGTAAGGAATAATAAGGATACAGTATTTACAATTAAAAAGGCAAAAGAAAACCACAAAGATATTAAACCATTTATTTTCAAATTAAATTTATGATAATTATCTCAGAATACATTATATTCATGAATTAACTCCGATTTATTTTAATCAGTTAATTAGATTACTTTATATCATCATCATCATCATTATCACCATCATCATCATCACAGGTGCTGATTACGGGTGCGTGTTAGGCGCCTACCTGTCATGCGTGGGACGTCTAGGGGTGAGAGAAGCAGTGGAAGCGGACAGAGGAGGGGGCGGGGCATAGTGCGGCTGGGTGAACCCTGCGTGCACCTGAAATCGACAAGCATCTCATGAAATCGATAACCTCGTATAGAGTATGAATACTACAATGAAATGTGTTCTTCCATTTGGTCTGCAGCACATATTTGTGATACACCATAGTACACATGTACTGTGGTGTAACACATGTGTCATGTGTACAACTGAAATTAACAAAGACTTGCTGACCTGTGGGGGGTATTGGTACAAGTGAGTGTTCTGTCCGGTGAGGTTGGTCATTGACTGAACATCAGCGTCTCGGACATTCACGAGGCGAATGAATACTTCGACTGATCCATACTGCAAACGAGAGTTAGAAATAAATGATTAGTGGCTGACGATAATCAAAAAAAAAAAAAAAAAAAAAAAGGAAAAAAATGGAGGGAAAAAAAACCAACAACAACATAAACTAATTATCACGTTTTATTAAATGTTTAGAATGCTTTTTGTTCTATATCATCAGACACAATTGAGGCGAATAAGAACCAAAGACCGAAGGGGCATTATATATGTTATGTTTGTCTTGACAGTCTGCTTTCTAGGCTTATTTACAAAGATGTAATGTTGCCTTCCTTCTGGAATAGACTAAACAATTAAACGTATGCCATAACCTCGATCTCAGGAACCACCTACGATGTATTCTCATGTAACATTAACAATGCAATGCAAACGCTGTAATGCCGGCCATTCGAGGACGGATGGAAGCCTTGCTCTCAAGCATACGTCGATTACGGTAGCCACATTGAACTGCATGACGCTATAAATGCTAGTAAATGTTTTACATAGTATACACATCGTTGCATACTGTTGGTTAAACATCATATTAATTCAATGTCGCGCGATTGTCATAATCCAAGTACAATGTAGATGAAGCACCTGCGGAAGAGCGTGAAGTTCGTGCTGAGAGATATTTGGACGAATGGGAGGCATCTTGAGGAGAACCCTCCACCGACCACTGATGAGTCTGGACATCGGATCAAACAGCGGAAGGATTCCCCATGCGCGAGTGGAAAGACGACCTCCCGGTCCCGAAGTTTGCAGCTCAACCACCAGGTTGAGATCCTGCTGAGGAGGACACCTGGATATGGACAACGATGACAAAGGTCAGGATGAGGTATGAGGAGGATATATTTTTTTTTTACCTGGGGACTGGTTGTTTGGCACCAATGACAGCCGAGTTGGTGTGCTGCATGCCCATGTACGACTGGTTACCTTCGCAGTACACCGTTGGCAGTACAGTGGGTTCCCCGTATTGGGCGATGTTATTGTATAGACCAACGATCAATCGCACAGACTGTACACTCATGTCCATACCAGTCACGAAGTCATAGAAAACGACGAATCCACCGCTGTTGGTAACCATTGTTGTAAATGATTATAACAAAATCGGACAATTTTATCATCATACTTAGGGTCATAAATTGTTGGATGAAGAGGGTCGGAATCTACCATGGCTGAAGGGTTGTACTGGTTTTGGATCAATGCAGGGACCTCAGCTGGCTGTGAACTGAGAGATTGAATCTCTGGTGAAAGCTTTTGAATTGACTGAATACCTGCATCTGAGGGTCTCGTCGAGGCGACGGTTGAGCAACCTGAGCTAACTGTGGCGCTGGCTTCTCATTCTCCTCAACATTCTGCATCTCTCGCTTCAATCGCTCCAAACGAGCTTGTTGTTTGGTCAGTTCCATTTCATGCTCCAACTCGGCCAGTTGCCTCAAGTATTCTTGCTGGCGTTGTTCGATCTCATGGTTCAGACGAGATATGTTCTCTGAGATTACCATGACAAGCAACCTTGAGATGAGACAGTGATTAATTCTTACCAGACTCGGGAGCTGGTTTGTGCGCGAAATCTTTGTTCGCTTCTTTCATCTGAGCCAACTCATTCTGCAGCCGATGATTTTCCAGGTCATATGCTATGATTTGCTGGTCCATAGTGGTCACCTTGTCTGAGATAAAATTAACCATTGAGAATATCAAAGTGAGGTATGTGCATTGCAGTATAACTCACCAAACTCATCATCCTCTGATGCATGTGTTAGATTGATTAAGGATTATTAAGATAAAATTAGTTCTACAGATTCCACCGTTACATCATCGAATGTGACTATAATCAATCTGACCAAAGCTTTCGATCCTATATGTATTAAATAGGTATCAAATTTCGCATGCAACGGACCTTTAAGTTTCCTGCGTTTGTTCTTTTCCTTCCAATGTTTCGTGCTTGAAGTTCCAGCCTCCATTTCCATCTGCGAGATCTGCTTCAGTATCAGAGGGTTATTGCCCCCTTCGCGTAAATACGACAGACGAAGGGCTCTGAAGAAATGCAGTTTGCAATAAGGGATGTCATGAAGTGGCTCATTTAACTTACTGGATCTCAGCCATCAGAGATTCGTTTGACGTGAATGGCCTGGAAAACCAGTTATACATGCATTATTGAAATAATAACCGTAAATGCATACAAAAGGAAAATCGTGTGAAAAGGAAAAGCCCAATTGAACCAAACCAATGCACGACCTTGGCAGGTCTGTTTCCCCTTGCGACAAAATTTACCTCCCCGTTACACGTACGCCCATTAATAGAGGTCATTCATCATTGCAGGATTATCATTCGGAAACGTTATCTTCAATCGAGTGAAAATTGAATGTTTTAGAATCCGAAAGTGGGGAGAAGAAACTCCGTTGGGCTCACGGTATACTGTTTAAAGCATGCTTAACTGAGGAAAGGATTCCCTTAGTGTCGCATTTAACGATAACAGCGCGTTCAATTGGTACACGTTTACTTACGTTTGGATCGAAACCAACTCGTTAACACTATCCAATCGACTCCCTGCATTAGAACAACAGGAAACATCAACCAACTCTTTGCCTGGATCCAATGGGGTCACAGTAGAACCGCATGAAACATCACATTCCGAACATTTCCCCGAAGCTTCATACAAATCAATCGAATTCAAAAGTTGTATCTTCTTCTGATATTCTTCGATACTGAAGATCGACATATTTGTCAATGAATAAAGACCTCTAGAAGAGCAGAATTTAATCGCTATTCGAAGGACTTCTTAAAACCCCTTGACCTCCTGAAATGACGCAGTGTGGAAAGAGGTCTCAAGTACTAAAACCATCTTGCATCGTGCAGAAAGGCTGAGAGAGCGGTGCAGTTGATGATGGTTTAGTCAGCGGATCAGCGGGTTATTAAAGGTCTAGAGGGTCTTAATCTTACTTACATATACCTGGCATCGGGATGTTCCGCTATTTCATCTTTGAGTTCACCCAAAACTCTGCGATTGCGAGCTTCTTGGAGTGTCAGTTCATTCATGATGCTTGGGAAAGCCCATTCAGCGCCGTTCAGTTCTTTGAGCCTCTTGTCAATTTCTGAGAAAAAATGAATTCGAGACATCAATCAGATCATGCATAATTATGGCCAAGCAGCTCAACCAAGTATGCTAAAAATTAAACGATTAACATATAGTTAGTATTAATTACCATTTTTCTTATTCTCCAATGCTCGGCTTTTGGATTTGTATTCAGCGAGATTTCGGCCATGGGCGTCCACTCTGGCCCGAAGATGTTGCTGTCGTTGGTCACCATGGCGACGGGGACTCGGCTCCTCCTGACAACGCAAGAAACAGCATGAAATCAAATACATTGAACGCTTTATTAAAATTACTTTATTACAACTTATCACAAGTTTACAACAACAACAAACAAAAAATCTATAAAAAATGATATTACTGATACTTAGCCGGAGGAATGACCCTTGCAATGCATGATGTACATAAGAATAAGTTAGGTTTATTTCATATTTTGGTTAGCATGAAGCAGAATCGCACAGTGCAGTCAAGAGAGTACATGTATTTACAATTAAATATCGGCAATATTGAATGAAACACATGACATGAACGATGAGGGATATATACATGAAACAATGAATATACAATCTATACACAATAATTAAGTAGCAAGTATTTATTAAATTAAATCGAGTGGAGAACATGATTATGTTAATTTAATCGAATGTTATTTCCGAATTGATCATTTAAAAATTGTACAGCATGGAACAATTGCTACTAGTACATGCATTATATATGTATACAAAAAAATCGTAAATAAATCAGATGGATAAATATGCACATCGAGAGATAAAAGAAAGTTCGAACTAACATTCCACGAAATAAATGAATACGATGATTGCAAAAAATATGAAGCCAGACCTCATAATATTACTATTCCATGGATACATTATCCGGTACAAATCCTCAAAATCGTCGTATTGTATTGCATTGTAATTGGGGGAAAAAATCCGTATTTTCGGAGGGGGGGGTATTTACCTGAGCAGCTTCCCAATATAAGCGTGCAAAAGCTTCATATTTTTGAGTGTGCAAGTAAAATCAAATAACGTAGCTAGACTGAGATCTTTCTAGAACTTACATCATCTGAGGCAACGTGGATACTTATACTGGAATTAGAGCTAGCGAGGGAGGATCTCGTGGTTGCTGAGGAGGAACCGTTCGAGGAAGCCAGCTTTTCGTTTCTCTGGTTGTTGGTGTCCAACAATTGCATTCCTTTCATCTGTGAAATGGACGCGAAAATATTCGCTATTTCATCGTCAACGAATAATGAAATCAACGAAGACTAGCCAAGCGACGAAGGGCGATGATTGTGCGAGTGACGTCACAGCGGTGGACAAGAGAAAAATTTAATCAGGTTGGAAGTAATTTTGACACTATTTTTGACAAAACGACGACTTTCACATTGTGTGCGTAGCTTATAAGCAGAACAAGAAAGCTTCAGTTGTTTCAATTATGAAATTTACGCACAATAAACAAGCCGAATCGAGACTAAGAGACGGCAAAATACAGAAATAACAGCGCACTGACCTGGTATTGCAGATTCTTCAGCCGACTTGACCTTGAATCCCACAGACTTTCCGGTGTGTCCGAGCGTTCGTCGTGGATGACGGTCAGTTGGTCGTAGTGACCAGTGGTCGACATATCCTATAGGGATTATGGGATATGTGCTGATTGACCAATTAGCATTAACAATGTGAGAATAACAAACAAAAACATCATGCATTGCAAAGGTGCTAGATGTTAAGTCAAAGCGTGCTATTCGACAAGTACATAGTGTATACACCTGGATGTAGTGTTTGATATATCACTATGGCAACAACAATTGCATTACCTGATAGTTCTTCTTCGGAGAAGGAGATTGCTGGAACATAAACACAGTGGTTGACATTAAAAGGATTGATCAATTAGCAGATTGTGCAAATCCTTGTGGCCGCATGCAGATATCCCGTTGCACTCGGCGGGCGGATTTGTTCCAAGCCGTTGCTCACTCGCATACCCATCGATAATTCTGAGCAGAGAATTTCAAGTGTTTGAGTCAATACCCGAAAATTGCTCCTCTAGCAACTTGGTGCAAGCGCATTGCATGGCAAACATCTCTGTCGCCTATGTATTGAAGAGACAATTTCAGTACACGTATAATTAGGAATTTGAAATGTTCAAAGCTCGCAGAGTACACTTGAGATCTATAAACAGAAATTACGTACGTTATACAATTGCATGAAATGATGCAGTATTTTATTGCATAACTCTTGGGTGAAAGTCTCATCCGTAATAAACATATTAAACCCAATAGAGCAGGAGTCACCAACCAATTTAAATCAGAATTGACTCAAGGGACTGTCGGGATTATACTGCATTTGCAAAAAGCCAACACTCATGCATGGAGTGGCCATCTGTACAACACTCATGAGTTTATTCGTGTAGTAACATTAGAAAACGAACGCTTCGATCTATATTATATTCTCCGGGAGCACGTCGGCACGTGGGTGCTTGCTATACGGGACAAAAAGCATTACAGCTATAATACATTTAATGCGTGCAATTAGGGAGAGCAGATAGGCCGCAAGGTGTCCCTATGGTCAGCGTTTACGACCGTCAAGCGAACTATGCCGGTCGGCGCTCCAGTAAGATCGATTAGGTTGTTACATGTTATTTCACAACATTGGCAACAAACCAAAATACTATAGTAATACACCACGTATTACAAACGACGTAGCTTAATAATAAATATGCCTCTGTGGATTTTTTATCATTGCAAAGTGACAATGTTGAATCAAGGTTTCAATAGTTGGCCAAACACAAACACAGCGAGCAAACTCTTGAAAGAACATGGCATCAGAAAACAGCAACACGCCCTTCACTTTCTCTCTGAGTGGAGCTCAATCCTACAGATTCCAAGTTAATGAGATCATAAAGGAATAATCAGCGCATAAATACAAGGACTCAGGAGAAGGCCAGCGAGTGCAATGGGGGTCTTGTTTACATGAAACCTAATTACACTCATAATATTTAAATTAGGACAACAGAAGAAAATAATTGTAGGAAAGGAGCATAGACCAAAATTCTACGCATATATAATCCTCATTATGATCATTTTCAAGCATTGCGTAATACTAGCGATGACACTCACGGTGAGGTGTCTGGTGGGTTTGCCGACACAGAACTTGTCCCTGTGTTTGTGGTACATGGCGTAGGACGAAAAGGTCATGTGACACTCTGGGCACAGCATGAGCCCCGTGGCCGGACCCAACATGGCTATGACCTGAAGGAGGCAGTTTGAACGGTATCACGATACACAACATAATTTCTAAGTGATTGTAAATTATGACGAGTAGTATGTAAACACTATTAGTACAGCAAAGCACTTAGGTCTGATAAAAGGAATAATATTGTATGAGCTACCGGAAGCAGTGGTGCCTAATGGCATTCAATCAATGCATGGAAATCAATGGTATTGGGATGGAGAATTAGTGCGATATTATAGAAGAAGAAAAAACACCAATCGTCTCATTCATCTGTTTATTGGTGTCCATTATTGAAATTGTGATTTAAACCGGTAGAATTCCCGCCATAGATCCCGGTCGTGCCTTAAATTCCCTTTGTAAATGTTTGGCGATATGCAAGCAATAACGATTAATTCTATACAATGTATAGCAAAATATTTTTTTTCATGCTGAATAGCCATGTAGTAGATCAAGCAGTAATTATTCAGATTTCAGAAAGCTAATATGGATACATGTATACATAAATGCCGGTACATGTTATTGTAGTCTATCATTATATTCATTATTCACATGCATATGTGCAGAACCTGTGTTTTCAGTTTTGACACTGTCGACACATGCATGTATCTCTGATAATTCTACACGATTCAATGTTTCGCTAGTAGTTTATAAGCATATTGCTTGTAAATTAGATCTCTACATTCATAATTTTAGATCCGCGCATATTAAATTTACATAGTACGTACTACGTACATGTATGATAATTGTATACATGTATGCACATCTTTTTTCTCATACCAAAGATTTCTTAGAAATTGATCCGTTCAGTTAATGCAACTGATGATCGACACGCATGAACAAGCATTCACAATTAAAGGTGTGCAATAAGTGAATTCGATAATTAATATAGGGAAACGTATACCCACGTACCTTCCGTGATCTAAACCATGCACAAAACCAGCGATTCGTTAATTCCTCCGATGATTTTCACAACACTTGATTGGGAACAACTAATACACGTGTAATCCTAGTTTGACGGGGTTTGTATTAACAACAATGAAACATGTTGCACAGGTAGAGTACGTTATGATTGTCGTCGTTTATGCTGTCACCATGACAACGGGCGAAGTCCACGAATTGTCAAGATAAACAGAGAGGCGTGTTGTTGGGTGAGAAGCTGTGTGTCAGAAATGTATCACGACCACTCGAAAGGTCAAGCACCGGGTCAATTATTGATTACAAGTTCGTTCTGAGCCTGGATTTGCTTGCTCTTACACAAGAACATGGACTGGATCGAGGAGCAATGACCTTAATTGAGGGGGAGGGGGTGCTATAAATGACGCGTACCAGTCATGAGTTATATCAAAAGATTGGTACGTCATTGGGCATATGTAATCATTCGGCTCATCGACACACGGAAGTGTGGGATCAAGGGAACAGTTGAAGTTAAAGAACAAATGTGCGAGTCGCATAGATCGATTGTGCCACATGTCAACTGATTTGATGGCCATGCCCCTCATGCTATGTAGTAATTAAACTCCAATCAAGGGCGAGTCGTAATCATCGAATGAGCAGGAAATGTTTTGGGAAATCTTGTCGAACTCCGTTGGCAGTTCTGTCTTATAATGACTGCCGCTGACTATACATTCTTCATTATAGAACACGTGGTAAACTTCTTCCTCTAATATGCGAAAATATCCCCTTTAAACAACAGCTTTGCGATAGAATTCTTCGTTTCATTCAATCCCTACACATGTCTTCTAATCCTATCATTGAAATTTTCTACAATCTTGTACGTGTGGGCAGCTGCTCATCCAATTCCAATTCACTTTCACTTTTTTCTTTCTCAAATTCACCATCTCAACAGAAACCAAATCATGTCCATGAAACCTTCCAATAAATATGATGCTAATGTTCAGGATACTACAAACGCAAATTTGATAAATGATTTCTGCACACGTGAAATATAAGTAAATACGAAATAACGCTTTTTAAGTCAAATTGAAATTAATTTTGCCTTGAACTAAATTTGTGTCCTACGGACCACCATTCCTAGCATTTTACCTGGGAATAGTAGTAGAATAGAAGTCATAGTTTGACTACCTATCCTAGCTCCATACAATATATATTCTATGTGGTATAAGCTATGACTATGTCTGTCCGAGGGACTTTACACTCTATTACAGCGAACACAGGGACTATCGTCCGAGTGCTGATAGTCTTGTATACTTTTGGAGCATATCACTTACAAAAACTGAGAACTCTGCTAGCCGTCTCAATTAACGGTCTCATATGGCGTAGTGTGTAACATAATTTGGGCATAGTGTGTGACATAGCGTAGAGTTAAGGGTTCCATTCACATCTCCACAGAATTATTTTTATATCTTTAATTATTATCTATATTCATTTCTTAATTTGGACAGAGTGAGACTTCATTTCCTGGACATAACATTTGACACACGTGCCAAGAGTGTTCGACTTTTCGTGCTTTGTGTTACTCTTTGATCTTTGGGAAGTTGAAATGAGGCCATTCAATGATATTCATCAATGCTCCAATGTTGTATCATACGAATATTATCATCTATCCATGCAGTATGACTTGGCGTTTGGCGTGTCCTCTAGTGTAGTACTATATTTAGGTAAGCACTTGGCATCAAACTCAGTTTTATACCAAATAGCGAACTTGGCATCAAACTCAATTTCAACCAATGAGAGAGCAGGATTATTTGAGCTCGGAGTTATATTTCAGCTCAGTTCAGTTGATTAAAGTTGTATTAGCATTGAATCACTAAATAAAATGATTAGATAATAAATATAATAAAATGATTGTATTTGTATTTGTATTTGGCCTGAGTTTGACACCAAGCTTCCCATTTGATATCAAACTGAATTTGATGCCAAGCTACTTCCTTATATTTATATTTATAATTACAATATGTGCATGTATATACAACTGCTTTCCATCGATAAAAAAATTCCTTATGGTAGGACTATATGCCATAGAAATAGTAGCCTGCCGGACTAATCCTCCTAGTCATAGGACAATACAAACCAGGACTTAGAGACTAAAGTCCGCCAGACTACCTATTCGGGGAACCATATTGAGGATTTGAGACTTAATTACACCGGCAATCAATCGTCTTGCACGAGCAGTGTGATCATAACGTTCTTTTTCCTTTTCGTTGCAACCAAATGCTTTTTCAACCATTATGCATTTTCGTGTGCTTCTCACAAGACAAAACTGGAACAAGAAACTGCATTTGTTCCTAGTTACCATGGCCGCGCATACTCTTGATTGTTTTTAGGATCGTGGATGCGATGCAACATTATTCAGTGATATGACTGGGCCAAAACTACCACGCACTCGGCGGTCGGTGCACCCGAAACCATTGAACGGTCGCGATGTGGGTCTTTCCTCCAACCTAGTAAGGGGTAACCATAGCAACGCTACCTCAACCAGAAAATCGAGTTCTACTAGCAGAAATGGCAGTAATGCGTTGGACGCTAGCATCGACCATTCTAGACTTCCTCAGGCTCCAACTGAGCGCAACGGCAACGGTCTGGTTGGGGTGGACACACCCCTCATGAACCAATTCCCTCGGGAGCCTCCTCTGGCTGAATCCGAGAGCGATGGTGTGACCACAAGTTCGCAACATGAATCTATTGATGGAAATTTTAAGCAATCTGTGGATCATGTTGACATGTCATGCAGGAGGCCCTCTGCTCAATCTGGCAGCTGCAGCTGCGGGCCTCCTCCATCTCTCAGCCACTCTGTTCGACAGAAGAACGGGATGAAAAAGAGCAGCAAATTAGGATCAGCAGATGACATAGATTACATCCCTGTTGATTTGGCACCCTCCGTGTTTGATCTCCTTGGCAATATTGTCGGAATTGGGAGTTATTTGTCTGATGTTGTGACGGACTGTTGGGTGGCGTACACACATTTTGTTCGTTACAACTGGTGGTGGTTCAGCCTCACCCTGGGTTTTGTGATTATACCGTCCCTGGTCATGACGTTCTTCAGTACTGTGTGGTACATCCAGGAGCACCGAGATCCTCACCACCAACACATCAAATATTCGCTTGACGACCACCCGAGTGAAAGCAAGAAGAAGAAAGTGTCGACTCGTCGCTGGGTTTCTCGCTTCATTCTCCTCTTCTTTCAAGTGGCTCCTGTTCTCAGGTGAATCACGCTCAAGATTTCTAAAAAAAGTTCCTGATCAACGAAGCATGACTTTAATCAATTGGCAATCAATAATGTTATATGAACGAGGTCAGATTCTGCAATATTATGTATAACACGTAAGAGTCTTGGCAAGTCTCCCAATAGATCATCACCCTGGATCTTCACATTGCACTGTATGATTAATTTATTGAAATAATAATCAATTGATATATAATTATTAAATGAATATAATGAAAATAATAATAAGTTATAAGTTGTATTATATTGTTTATTCAAATCTTATTTCTAGGTATTTGGATTCGATCATTTTCTGTTGTCGCAGCTGGATGGCGAATAAGAAGGGAAACCACCGCGTGAAGCGCCATTGGTACGAGCGCATGTTATATGAAGACACAGATGCGACCCTTCTGCGCTTAATGGAATGCTTCATGGAAGCAGCTCCCCAACTGGTCCTTCAGCTCTACATCATTTCCATCAATGGTCTACATGATGAGTGGTACAATGGTGAGACAATACTCCAAGCATTTGCGTCACTAATTAACATTTCTCTTATACAGCGGCAGCCCAAGTCTTGTCCTGTGTGACATCTCTATTCTCCCTATCCTGGGCTATAGCAGCGTACCACAAAGCACTGCGTCTCTCCCTTGCAGACAAAAGCAACTTGAACTGGAAAGGTTTCGCTCTCCTTATCCTGTGGCGTGTGTTCACGATCGGGGCTAGGATCTCCGCGATGGCTCTGTTTGCTTCTGAAGTCAGCCCCTGGATCTTTGCTGCAGCCATTGCTATCCACTGGCTAGTCATGTTCATCTGGTGCTTAACTAAAAAGACCGAGTTCTGCCATCACTCGTGGCAGGAACCGTTCTTCAAAGCGGTCATGTCCGTGGTGTACATTTTCGGCTTCCTCAATCTCTTAGAAGGCTACACCCGCTTCCGCTATATTTTCTTCTACTCGTTGGTTTATCTGGAGAACCTCGCAATGATGATGGTCTGGTTCTGGATGGGAGGCACCGACATGCGCTGGTTCCACAAGGGGGCGGTCGTCTGCATCGTCCTTGGCTTCTTGGTTGGAGTCACTTTCCAGATGGTCTACTATAAATTCTATCATCCGAATAATGAATCACCATGGCCTGAGCACAAAGCCATCAAGTGCTGCCTCTCCTTGGGAGAAGTCTGCCACTCAGATGACGAATCACTCTCGGAAAACGTTGACCCTTCCAAGGTACCCCTGTCCCCTGCAGCCCCACTTAACGTCATCGTGACAAGAGGCACCCTGGGCAGCCACAGACCCACCTCCACCCAAGTCTGAGATTTTTTATTTTTCATATTTATTACTGATCTAAGTCCATTTAGTATTCTTTCTATGCAATTTGTTTGATGCTTGTCTTGCTGTCTTATTTTCATGTTCACTTTTTGAATTATGTTTGTGAACTTTGCTCTGATGATGTGCTTGATCTATGGACGTGCTCAATGGGTTCATGACATTCTGTGATTGTGCTACATATTATTAAGTGCATTTTATCAAAAGTTAGTGAGTGCCTTGGTTTTAAGCCTGGCCTGAAGGCATTTCTGAGTTTGAATGTATATTAAATATATATTTTTATGCTTCTTATGTAATGTACTCATCATGTGCGTTCAGTATTAGAATAAGATCTTCTTCCTATTATATATGCTCAAAGTTATAATCTAGATCTCTTGAAATGGTCCATGGTACTTTCCGCTACATTGATCTTACTGGGCCATAGATTGGGCTTTCTTCTTTTTATATCAGAATTCATTATTGTACATATATTACATATTGAGATGATTGCGGTTGTAATATGTATGTTTGATAGTGAAATGTTGTCTTGCTTCAGATATTTTTAGCCTTCTTTCCACATTGAATGCTCTCAATAGTCTAGATAAATTGTTGCATAAGCTAATTAATCCAATAATTGTTCAGCTCAGTGGGTTAAATCGCTGACTACAATCCAATGCCGAGCGTGGGGGTCGAGGTCCCAGGTTCGAGACCCGATCAGGCCACGGGCGTTATGATTGTGAATTATAATTGTAATCCGTTATAATTGTAATTCTTCGGTGACTCTGCAGTGCTGCCCAACTGCGTAACAAGGCCGGGCGCTGTGTACTACTGTCTATGGTGGTATGCAGGATAAAGAACCCTAGGGATTTATCGATAAGAGTAGGGGGAAACCCAGGTCCAGGGCCTTCTGTTCTGGCGCCCGTACCACCCGAATGGGTTGGGTGGAGCCGTAAAACCCCAATCAATCACTCAATCACTCACTCCAATAATTGTTCAAAGTTGAAATTGACTTGCAAAAATGTCAAACTAGTTTTACAAGTACATGTGTACTAGAAAGTAAGCATAAGACCATAATCTCCAGCTTTTTCATCAGAGCCATGCCTCGCCTTGATAAAATGCAAAAGATGTAAAATTGTAAAAGATGTAAATGCAATTAGTTTACTAGTCTGTATTCTTGTGCTTAATGTGATGCAGGTTGTTTTGCAGCCATGTAATCAGTATTTTAGTTCAATTTATTTCTCATTATATTTCTGTTAATTTTTATTCTTTATCAAATTAATAAGTCACCACCTCCACGGTTCATAATCAGAATAGTTTTTATTAATTAAAATATAAATTTCATTTGCTTTTTATTTTTTTTTATCATAAATCTTGATCCTAATTATTGATAATTACCTAATGTAATTTGTAATAATTTAATTACTGTATTTTAATTTAGATTACGTGCGTTCATTTCAAATTCATGAGAATTCTTGTCATTTTATTTCTTCCTCACTTTCCATGATTAGCTGATTGAGTTATGACATTCTGCATTTTATGTATTCAAAACTGCTGTTATATTGAGTGCAATCTATTAGAGATTATTTGTTACGTGTTCTTACTTGCCTCATGTTTTGTTAGCACCCTTCTTCTTTCTTTGTCTGCTCTGCACTTGTTGAAGTTTGTCATATCATTTGGTGTAATGAAGCAAACAGAAATTGAAATTTATTCTTTTGTTGATTTTCTATCTGAATTTACAAGGTTTCAGAAGTTATCGCCCTCATATAGTTATACTTGAGTGTAAAAAAAAAACTGGCCTCTCTGGTTCACATTCGAGGTATGCATAGCATAGAATAATTAACATAGGTTTTTACTTAAAAATTCAACCATCTGCTCGCATACCCATGAAATTTCCAAGAAAACACATGGTATTAACATGGTTTAATTGGAGGAACAATCGAGAAGGGGTCAAAATCGAAATGTTCCAAATTCAAGGTCAGATATTCCCAGCCCTTTATATCACACACCAATAACACATGAACATATTTTTCGGCGCAATTTTTCGATGAGACTTTCAACCCAATTTTGTAATGCCCGAATCGGCAGTGGGCCGTGACGAGCTATAGCTCACAATTATCTGTAAAAGCAAGACAGTTATAATAGCGTTTGACTTGCTGGAGGATCAGCTGAGTAGCTGCAACCATGTGCTATAATAGCCCATGCATGAGCTCCAGCTTGCCAATTACAATTGAGAATTCGGGCATAAGTCTGTGTATAATACTGCAGAGAAAGAGTATAGCAGTACTGTTTTACCATGCCCGGGTAACAGGGTGATCCATATCAACAGTATATAATGGGCATTCTCAATGCTGCACGAGGTTTTAAAACAATAAAGAAACTGTTTTCTCTAAAACCGCGCAATATATCCTATAATAATTTGCATTTACAATGAGAGGATTCATTTATAAATAAGTACCTGCTTTTTATTTGGTCATTTTATCACGAATATTTACGAAATACTTAATTAACGACACCGCCTTGCAGCGCTCATTCGTGGTTCAGCTAAGAACTGAAGGCGCTATATTAAAAGCACGCATATTTGCATACACAGTGGTGTTGTCGCCAAATATGCGGCTTCAAATCAAAACATTTATAGTTTTATACATGTATGTATATTTCATCAGCATGCATAGAATATCAATGTTTGTTTAAGTTTAAAACGTGAGAAAAACTAGATCTGCCACTGCCACTGAAAACTGTTGATGCACAGTATTATTATGTTAAGACTACTTTGCAACTTTTGACAATTGTGAGCTAAACTTGTTATATTGTAATTGCCATTATATATCAAGCATGGTGAAACGAATAACAATTATAATTTATATTGTGTACACTGTAAAGCCATCAGGAATTTTCCTACTTGTCGAAAACTGATGGTAAATATAGCCCTCTTTTTTTTTTCATTTGGATTATACCAAATGATTTATCAACACACCACACTAACAAACGTCCATGTATACATCTCTCCTCATTTCATACTAGTATCTGCGGATTGTATCAAATTGAACAACATTAAACGACTCTGTACTCTTCTTTATATTTATATTGGTCTGAGTTCATTTATTATTCTTTCTTTGCAATTTGTTTAATGCAATATTTGCTGTGTTATTTCCACGTGTACTCCTTTGAGTTCTATTTGTGAACTTTTCTCTGGCAATGTGCTTGATGTACGATTCTACGGACACCCTCAATTGGTCCATATATTGAGTGAACCAATTTTTTTTTTTTTTTTCATACGCATGTATATTTTTTATGCATTTACACTGTACATGTAAATTACATATCAAAATGATTGCGATTGTAAAATGATGTTTAAAAGGGAAGTGCTGTCTTCGTTGAGATGTTCCTCATTTTTCAAATTGAAACTCTAGACGAATTGTTGCATAATCCAATTACATGTAATCTTCAATGTTCCAAGTTGAAATTCATTCTTGCAAAAATGTTAAAAATAATTTCATGTGCATAAGAATGAAATCTCAATAAAAAAAGATGTCAAAGCTATTCGTTTATTATTCTGCTATTATATGTGGTGCTGGTTGATTTAATTGCACGTGGCCATATTATCATTTTTTTTTTTCTTAATTCATTTAATTTTCAAATTGTTTCTCTGTTTCTGGTAACTTATTTTATATGGAATAGTTGAGTTAATGCCTATGATCTGTCACCGACGCGTTGAAGCAACCTGACCGTCGATGCATCGACGGTCAGGTTCCACGTGCTGTTAATCAAGCATGACATGCAGTGCCCTCTCATATGCGAGGGAGCATGAGTTCTCAGTCACTCACAAGTCCTCAACTGCAACCACTTTTAGACGCAATGAATGCTCACATACATGCATATTTAGCCCCGCCCAAATGTTTATAGTCTTAAACTCGATGCATCGACGGTCAGGTTGCTTCGACGCGTCGGTGACAGATCATAGGCCATTACTCGTTTGGTGATTCACAATCATAATTAGTGTAATCAATTTTGGCGGGAAGTCAAGCGGTTAAAAGAATATCGAAAACAAGTGACTTTGGCCATTGACAATCATACCGCAAAGAACGAGATATGCGATGTCTTTTCTGATAAATACAGCGCTCTCTATAACTGCGTTTCCAAAGGGACATTGACCTGGATTTACTGAATAGTTCAACAGCGTCGCGCTCTAATGTATCCACAGAGGATGTCTCAAAAGCAGCTCATGCATTAAAACGTGGCAAATCAGACGGACTCGCAGATCATTTGGCCCAGCAACCAGATCATCTGATCAGCGGTACGCCGATTCTGCATGGCAATTAACTTGCTCAACCTTTTACCGCAATGATCACCCATGGTTTTGCTCCTGATTCCTTTCTTTTATTATGTACAAATGCAGTGGTTTTCTGCAATGCAGTGATCTTCAGTATAGGGATTTAAGAAATGGCATTCAACTGTACAATGTACTGTATTTATTATTGATGAAGTGTCTAAGCATTATGTGAGTAACCATGGTGAAATGTACATTTTGTAATTAGATGCCTCTCAGGCTTTTGATAGAGTAAATTTTGTCAAGTTATTCCGGACTCTTAGAGACAGAGGGATGTGTCCTTTGATATGTAGATTTCTTGCCTTCTCATATAGGCCTACCCAGTAAAAGATACGGGTCACGTGTCTGAATGTATATCTGAACCGTTTACTGTTACAAACGGAGTAAAGCAGGGCGGAGTGCTGTCGCCAACCCTTTTCAATGTATATTGTTTACTTGATCGCTTAAAAAAAAAAACAAAACAAAAAAACAAAAACAAAAAACAAAAATAAACAAAAACAAAACAACAACATAGGTTGCCAAGGGGTCACTTTTGTGCACGGAGCAGTTAGCTTCGCAGACGACTTAACCCTGCTTGCCCCAACAAAATATACTCTGCGGCTTATGCTCAATACAAGGAAATTGAAATTGTTCACTGATTCACTGGTCATATATATGACACACCGATGACAGGTGGTATTTCATTGACTGCTATTTATAGTAACATTAATAGTCGTATTCAGCAAATCAGCAAATACTGCATTGTCTAACGAGCAGACGACGGCCCCGCCGCCGCGGTCGGAGCAGCCAACTGGGTGTTACACAATGCAAATACTGTGAATTCATTTTCACTCGCCTTGCCTTGTGAGCCATCTTGGGAATTCCGAGTGACGTCATGTGAAATCGAGTGAAATTGATGTACCTAAAAAAGGGTGAGTGAGTGAGTGAGTGAGTGAGTGATGGGGTTTTACGGCTCCACTCAACCCAAGGGGTGAGTTTTCATCGGTGTGTCCCGGTGCTCCTTTTCAGTAGCGCCGGAGACCAGTGAAATTGAAATTGTTGCCCGCAATTAAGCTCGATTTATAATTTAATGCCTCGATCCAAGAGTCAACTGGCCGCATATGATAGACATGGCCATATCCCTGTTTCTACCTCTTGCATGGGAGAAGCTATTGGTTCCGTGCACCATGCCGTTTATCTCGGTAACACTGTTGGTGTAGACGCTGATAGTCTTCGTGTCAAGAGAAGCATCAGAAATATGGTAAGCAGCCCGTATCAGTTCATTGTTGCTCGCAAAATGGCGTCCTCTGATATTATTTTTCAGATTTCCGAATGGTTTGTAGTCACTTGAGATCAGGTCTGAAGAATGAAGTAGGTGAGAACGAATTTCGATGCTGCACTTCCCGTCCCTGGCCAGAACAATATATGACTTTTGTGCGAAGGCGAATTGTCCTGCTGAAGGCGCTGATAGCTGGCATTTTTCCTTGATCGACGCACGAACTTTTTTTTATTAATTTGGCATAGCATGCACCTTTGATGATAGTTCCTTTCTCCAAATAGTAAACGTGAATCATTCCGTTGGAATGCCAGAAAACTGGCATCATGACCTCTTGATACCTTGGCCATTTGAGGGGGGGTGGGATCCATAATGCCACCACTCCATGGACTCCCGCTTGCTTTCAGAAGCATAATGGAAAATTGATGTCTCGTTGTATATACATGTAATTAGTATTTCATAAAAGTCGCGACGTCAGGTCAGAAGTTGGTCGGACGCATTGACTTCGGCAACCTTTTGAGATTCTGTCAACATCTTCAGAAACAAACGAGCAGATAAATTTTGTGTGTCCAGATCATTACTTATGATTCGCTGCACAGTGCTTGTTGATAGCCCAGTCAGATCACACAGTTCAATTAGCGAAATTCGGCTGTTTTTGGTGGCTGTCTTGACTGTCACATGCTGACCAACATGCTGTCCATCTTTAAGGTTCTCTCTTCCTGGTTATATGGCCACCACCCATCATTTTGGTCATTGCATCTTAAACTTCTTTCAGATTTCTGACGATTTCCTTGCAGTTTTGCCACTCAAAGAAACCCAAAACGGAACGATACTGGATCGTCTTCATCCTCAGATTGCCCACACCATTCTCAGTTTCTCAAAGAAACTGATAATGGTGTGGATAGCTCTGTACGAGTCGCTACCAAACCGCCGAAAAACGCTGAATCATTATGAAAATTTTACGGAAGCTTATATTGGTTGCTATAAACAACATGTGCAAAAGCACGTGAGAATCGGACAACTTTTTCCACTCGAGGCTCATTACTTCTGGGCCCTCCCTCGTATGCATATGAATTAAGCGTTATGCCAATACACATGTCGCTAATAGCAAATATATATGATGATTGAAAAGTTTATTTACACGTAGACCTAATATAATATAATGGGAGCGTTCGATGAGACATAAAATGTTAAAAAATGTAAGTTTCTCTGAAACCGCGCAGAACATATAACCCATCTATAGTTGGTTTTACCTGCCACCAAGACTGAAAGTATTTCATTTCAAGATTTGATTTTATCGAAAAAAGCTGAATTCTCTTTTATTGCAGTGTGAGGCATTTTCTGAGTGTTTTTGGTTGATGGCAGAATGTACTATGCGTAACTCATAACTTCCTATTCTTATAATCGGGTATGCAAGTTGCAATCGTTGAAAATGAATGCAAAATTACCACCAGGTAATACAACTAAATATGACCATCAGGTAGTGGCCCGTAGCTGCAGCTGTCGTAATGAGCAGATGGCCTCTTGCATGACATGTTCACTTCATCCAGAGATAGCTCAAAATCTCCATCCATAGATTCATGGTGTAATATTGTGGTCACGCCAGGGAAGCCAAATTCACCCAAGGTCATTGCTTTTACTTCTGTGTTCAGTATTCAATAGAAATTGAAAAAGAAAATAAGATATTGAAAACATCTGTGAAATAAAATTGTTTATTATCAACAATACGATAGGGTCAATGAAATTCAACAAATTCCCCATAATTATTTAGTCAAAGATATTCCATGATGTGAGCTTATTTACAAAGGCACGAAGGGAATTCACAGGACATACAATGCACGATCTGCAAGAATCCAACGCCCTGCACCTGGAGGCTTTAATCACAATTTTTGATTATTTCTTAATTATATCAGAACACTACCACCGGCAGGGTTAGCCTGGAATAATATGTACAATCTCAGTTCAATATATGGAAGACTGAATTTTCATATACAAAAAAAAAAAAAAAACAGAATGATAGAAACAATTATTATTGTCTTCAAAAGGAACTTTAAGGAATATAAAATGTGATTTTAAAAATATACGGATAACCAAATATGGTGAGAGAAAAACAAAGAAAAAATTAAAAACCATGAAAACAAAACAAAATCCATAAAAATATATTCCACAGGAATTGAAATGAGGGACATAAGATATTATTCTTGAACAATGCTGCCGTCATAGCAGATGCCTTTGAAATTTTGACGCTGTGAAGTGAAGAAATGCAAATAATATTTTGGAAGTTTTAAAGATAAAACCCAGGACTACAACAATCTGTATAATTATTAATAATAATAGCAAATAAAAAATATGGATAAATAAAATAAAAACAGCCACTTGATATGTTCAACACAAGCCATGTGTGCATATTATTAGGAAATATAGCAAAACTACTGTAGAACATGTATTATTCTAGGTCATAAAGCAACATGTCTTATTTTCAATGGCATCCAATTATTCTGCGATTCCTGGAAACTGTAGACGTTTATCAACAATGCAGCTATATTACTCCTTTACTCGAAAGATCCGGCAAAAATCTGATGACCTGAGACACCCCAAAAATAAAAACGTGCCGCAGAAAATACATGTTCTATAGTATAATATCACAAAGGAAGCTGAAAGCTCATAACAAGTACAGGGAAACACAATTAACAAGGAACATAATTTAGGAGGTAATTAAAAATCATTGATGAGATTCATTATTTAATTATGATAATTTTAAACAAAAATTCAGAGCACTTGTACTCTCATATAGAGGAGGAGGTGGAGAACCCCAGTTGAAATACCCGACCGAGATCAGCAGAATGAAAAAGTCTGAATCACAAAGGCAGCATGATAAGTTCTCATCACGTGCTTTTGTTCAAGAAGATGTCAGTGCCGTTTGATGGTTCTATACCGGATCCCATGTTAGCAATGCTGTGTGATATGCGGTTAAGAATATCATCAAAATGGTCATTCTCGGGATCTAACTCGTCATGTGATGATATACTGGGCTGGCGTCTATGAAATTAAATGCATGAACAAGGAGAATGCCATTGAAATGCAGCCAAACCTGTAAGCATCAGAATGTGAGCTAGATGCGCTGCCCAGACCAATGCTATTCAAGAAGCTCTCATACTCTGGAAGATCAGTGTCCGGGATGAAGGGTGCCATACCTGCAACAGGAGCCAATTATGAAGGTTCAGCAAAATAAGTTGAGCATACCTGAGAGTAAATGTTTCCGCTCCGGGCCATACAACTCAAACACTTGACCACAGAAGTCTCGAGTCGGTAGGTTAGTCTTCCACGCTCTCATAAGTTGTGCAAACCGCTTTAGCTCATCGGGTTTTAGCTTGGAATACAACTGCACAAAAAAAAAAGAAGAGAGCTTTGAAGCAGTCTGAAGATAGAATCAGTATGTCACTACCTTCTCCATGTATTTCTGGATCATGTCGCTGCCACTTGGACCAATATCACTTTCACTCCTGGCCAGGCTGTTATACGGGTTGGTTCTACGCGACGACTTTGAGGGTAGGGATGATAAATTCAGAGTCGATTGTGATATGCTAAAAGAAGAAAAGAAAGAATCCATTGTGGTGAACAATACAATTAGTTTGAAGCACTCACAAGCCAAGATTCTGAGAATCTAAATCTTTCTTTGGAGTAGAATTGCTGGATTTCTCTACACAAGAAAAGACAAGAATAAAATTGTGTTATTCACACTCGTAATGACGTACCACTGCGCAGTGTTGACGAACCCATGCCACCAGCGCCCTGGCGTAAATTAGAGTCAAAATACTGCATAGTGGCATCTTGATACAAATATAGGAAGCATTGGTCAATCAGCGAGCAAATCTCCACGGCTGAACCCTGCAGAAATACACCGTCAGCACGCCCGCCATTGCTGATGACCAGAATAACAAACCCGACTGTCGCAGTAGAGCACTGCCAGCTTACAGGGGTACGATTCATCCAAGGAGAGTGAAGACGTGGTGGTAGCACACCTGTCAGGGTCACCTGTAATTAAGCAAGCTGGTCAGTCACAACACCCGAGAGTGAATAAATATAAAACTGACCGAATTTAATAGCAATGATGTGAAGATCATCATCACGAATGTAACTCACAGTCGCAATCTCATGAATGGCGATACGAAGCAATGACTCCTGCGGAAGGAAAAAAAAAAAAAAAAAGAGTTACGACCACGTGTAGAATCATCTGATACTGTGATGATTCCAAGTGCTAAAATCAACTTCCTTCAAAACACACCCAAACAACATGCTCACACATATGAGTGCTCAGAGTTGAACGTTTGAGGACAAACTGTGTCAGGTGAAAAGGTCAATTACAGGAGTGAATATAACAGTTCAGATGAAAAAAATTATGTGTACTTTGGCAGCGGTTCAGAGAATGGAGGGTTCCTCCCTTTATCATAGCAATTCGGTGTTAGCTAGGATGCTTGACGCGCACGGCAAGGTCGACCATCTCCCAAACAGAACAAGAGCTGATGTGTCGGGTCATTTGGCTAATCAGGAAGACTGTGACATGACAAATTGCTCAAATTGATATAGAAAGTTATCTGCAAAGCACTGAGAATCTCGTAGTATTGTGAAACATCCACTAAGAACATCAGTAATATATCAATACATTTACTATAGGTTTATTTCCCCTACATCTGAGGATTCATTCTGGCACAGAAACTTCTTTGTTTCAAAGATCCTTGACTTTCTACTAGTATCTGAAATCCCTGTCAGTAATATCGTCACCAGTGTTTTCCGATTCTGCGCTCGATGATTCCTCGCTCAGCAACTTCTCTCTCATCACACAAGATGAGCTCCTTCACAGCATCAAATCATCACCAAATATACCATGTGACCTTGATGCCATCCCAACCAGTGTTCTCAAGGTACTATCCGGCCTTTTCTGAACAGAACAACCTCCTCCACTGAGCCCAACCAAAGTGCACACGGACGTAGCACGGAGACGCCTCATCTACGCATCCATGCACACATTCGATGTGCTATCAGTGATCACATGGTGGCACTCGATGCCCATGTTGGATCTCTCCGCGCTTTGACACCGTTCTTCACGACCTTCTCCAGTGCTCTATATCATTTGTCGGCCTGCAATGAAGAGTCCTTCAGCTCCGTTCCGACGCCCTTTTTTCCTCACACACGCTCCGTGGACACTATAGCTCTTAATTATGTTCGCATTTGTGCGTTCACAAATAGTGCGCAGTGTGGTTAACATAAGTGCAAAAGTAAATAAATTATAAAGATGATGATACATTACCCCTGTTCAAGAAGAGCGCCTCAGATGAGAGACATGAAAATGACAAGATTGATAGTGCAATTCAGTGAATGTTGACGATATCCAAAGAACCACATTTCCCCTCAAATCCCATGACTCAAGAGAAGACATTAATATCAATGAATATAGGGAGTATTCGTAAATGTTCTGGTGTTCATGAAATCCTATGAATTATTATCCTAAAATATGCACCCAATTTCCTGAGATTTGGTATATACATTCCAATTTTTGAATTTCAACAACGGGTTTAAACAGTAAAAGTTGGTATCACGTTGAATCTTCTTGATACCATGGTCCAAAAAGCGATCGAGGACATTTGCCTCTGAACAAAATGACCCAAGTGACACTGACGGATATCATAATGCATGTACTGGTACGTAATTGATACCAGCAGTACATTGAATATAGCAATTGACTGACCTCATTTCCGTCGCGTTGAGACAGTTTCAGGTTGTGAGCATTCAAGCAGAGGATTGCATCATGTGAGTAATTCGTCACCCATGGCAGACTCTTTTCCCGCTGAAACGAACAAATCAATTACGCAATGCTTTAAATTCTTTCTTTTTCTGCACCAGCACCGGTTATACAGAATTCCCTACCTATCGAAGTTCGAATAAAACTGTTTATTTCACAATCGCTTTTAATGACCTGGTTAAACTTGATTCGTGTACTTGTATTTTCTATTCTGTGAAGCGCATTTGAATGTTTTTCTGCCACTGAAAATGGGCTCCAGTCATTTAATATTGTACACAGGTTAACATGTCATGGCAAAACCCTACAATATTTTAGATTTGTTCAATAATGGGACGGTCGCGTTCAGGATTTATTTGACAAAATCCTCCTGACTTGTCCTACAAGTGACAAGTTGTTTTTCTTTTTTTCCGTTTTGGAAGCAACGGGCGATAATTCAATTTTGCGTAAGGATTAAGGACCTGTTAAACAGACAGATGAAAATATTGATTGTACTGATTTAAAAAAAAAAAAAAAAAAAAAAAAAAAAAAGATTAAATACTATACATATTGAAATTGACATCGGAGTCTGACGTAACAGCCGCTGAGATTATGCACTATTGGGTCTCCATAGCACCAGCCCATAATCCCCATTGCGCATGCGCAGACGATGATGGATGCTGATTCCTGACCACACATCATCCCCAAAGCGAATTTCAAATCATCCATCCGTGTATGAATCAACACCCCTCAGTTGTTTACTCGCACGCTCAGCGTTCACGAACGAATCAAGATATTATGCCTCGGGACGAGCCTCTTGAAATAGAGCTGTCAGTTGTCATTGACAAAGCTAAGACACTACATATTATAATGAAAAGAAAGTAATGTGAGATGAAGAAGAATTTGTACCGAAACTATGAAAGTGCGAAATCGGAAGGGCGAAGCGATGCAAAACATGGATTCAAATGACAAGAAAATTATGCACCAATTAATAAAAGAAGACAATAGTGCAAGACGGCCGCACTCACCCTGCCCCTATCGATCGCCCGTAGAACCTCAGTTCGGTTGGTGGCGTCAAGGTCGATGGCAATATTCGACACAACCCCCGCAAACTGAAAATATCAGAACAATAATAAGATTTATAGATAAAGGTAGTCAGAACACAAAAGAAACCTTTTAGAATTAAACTGTTAAATGTTCGGGTATCTAAATAGCAAGACTATGGAAATACCCTGGTTAGGAAAATTAAGCAGAAACCAGTCTCTCAGCTCGTCAAATCTAATTCAAAGTGGCTCTGACCTGGCCCTCCTCACTCGGTTCGAGCGCAAACCTAAACACGCCATGCTACGTTTGTTCATGGCGCTCACCGGCGTCGCCCTCGTGATGATATTTCATATGCGTCTCAAAGTGACAACATCAATGTCAATGATGTTGAATAAAAAGGTGGTATGATATTCATTCGGCTTCTACCTGACTCAGACAAGGGGAGCGTTCGACGAAGACCAATGCAGAACATAACGAAAACTCAACTTGCTCATCGCACGCGTACTGCCGCTAGCTATATCAGGACTCAGCGGGACTCATCAACAATCTTCATCGCTTTACGCGGAGCCAAGACCGGACAGCCATACAGCAGTAGAAACAGTGAATGGGGGCAGTTCACGCTGTCCATCGTACGGGTGGTCATTGCCTGCATTATGCTGACTGACGTCATCACCGCAGCACCCTGACCTACATCTAATCATGCTTCCAAAGCAGAGAACGACTGCAGAGGCGTTGTCTTCAACTTGGCAGATACAGGATTCTTGGTGGAGATCAAATTGAGCTTCTTTCGCTCGCATCATCTTCGTGAAGCGGTGCAAATCGAAGGTGCGACTGTACTTCAGGCTGAACACAAGGCTACTAATTGCCAAGTTGGAGACCAACTCATGAAGTGAAAAGAAATTCCTACGACCATGCACACATACAGTCTAGTTGCATGTTTTAGTTAAACTTTAAATGCTAAATACCGACCACTCTGAGTCTGAATAATTATGTCTTGTGCCACACAGTGTTTGAATACATATACTTCAGAATAACTCTTATTCGATCGCAACACCGTGGCACACACATTCTTCAATATTCAGTGCAGTCAGGGGTGCTCATTCAGCGTGAAATCGGGGCCAAAACACGAACCAACAAAACACTGAAGTAAAAGCAAAGAAATGGGCGGGGTCTCTTCAGACATTTCAACAAGCTCTCAACTCTTTTCTATTTCCTTTCTAAGTTCATTTTTCTTTTTCTTTTTCAACTAAGCTTGCATCCTGAGGGAATACATGATGATAACCTTCCATCGCTCTTCACGAAGTTTACGTACACAATAATGTCCTGGTATATACTGTTGACCATCCACAGATTGAAGACGCGTTCACTCTTAAATCACCAGGGTAAATTATTATATCGGATCTGAGATTTATACACTATAATTAACCCAATACGCAGATAAAATCACCATTAAAGGTGGACTAACGAGCTGCAGAGAGGTTTATGCATTAGGATAACGACGCATTACACTTCGAAGACTACTGCTATTCTATCAGTGCTATGCCAGGATCCTGACAACAAAATTTCAGAAAATCAAATCCCTGCAAAGAGGGCAACTGAATTGAAAAACAGATACAATGACCCCAAGTAAACAACTGTTTACATATTACAATAAGAAATGCAAATACAGCACTAACCCGCACTTCAGTCTCGAGATAGCTTTCGATGAGGACCTGAGGAGGCACTTTGTAATCGGGAGGAGTCAGGTTCACCAACTTCAGAGGCCGGCGCTCGTACATCAGGCGACTGTCGCGGTCATTTCGATGGGATGTTCTTCCGACACCCTGCAAACACAGCAAACAAACGAAACGGTCACAAAACGTAAGAATGGAAACAGAACAACAACCTCCATGAAAGAATATCAACACGAGGAGGAAGCTGGTCGTGAGCCATTTGAGGAGCGACATCCGCTCTCGCGCTATAACTCTGCCTGAGTTTTTCTTCACGGTTTGTTTGAAGAGGAAGTCGGAAAGTTCGGGTGGTTATGCTGCGTAAATAGGTGTGGATATCAGATGCCTCAGTGTAATTCAGGTCAGGATTTAATTCAGATGTCAAAGAACGCGTCCGCCAAAGACAACCTGCATGACATGCCATCGTGAATGGTCCCCTCCCAGCCAAAGTCAAAAGTGCAGAGACAAATCTGTTTATTGCAATTTCTTTGTGTCTATGAGCAGTTTCTTTGAGCTATAGCTGTAATCAAATTGTGATCTGCATTTTTCGGCAAATGAATCCGTGAATTACGCGAATCAAACGCATGGTCGCTCGATTAAGCGAAATCTCGTTCCAAGAATCAAAGTGCTATAAGATCGGCTACCGCAGAGTTCGCCGTCATTGTCATGGATGTAAGAAAAAGAATGAAGACTGACCCTGAAGAATGAGAGGACGCCGCGCATAGGACGAACGATCTGCCGCTATCCATAATCCGGGTTCATAGCTGCGATCATGATTCGCTTTGAGCGATGGATCGGAGCGTAGTTTGGGGCCATTCATAAACAGCGCGGCGCTGACGTGCGAGGCAGAAGCCAAGAGAACAAGCCAGCTAAGGCGGTCCGCGCCCAGTTCAGCCGGTGAACTGCCGCCGCGGACGCTTCGAAAGCAAAACGAACAACGCCCAGCGGCTAAACTGCCGCAACACACAGCGTCAATAGAGGAAAACCTACAAGATCCACCGGCTGTCGTGCACTCTGACCCACTTCGCCTTAAGGTCAAGGCCGGGTGAAAAGAAAAAGAAGAGAGCAGTCTGACTTGACAGTCTGAGTCTATTCTAGGAAGACACAAATCTTGAGACCGACAGACCAGGAAGTAATGTAAACGAGCCTCAAATAGATCAAATTGACCGAATGTTAGTACACAACAATGCTAGTAAAATTGGAGTTCACAATAAAAACGACAGCTCTCTTACCAGCTCTGGTTGTTAACTCACAATCCGCGATCAGCTGGCACAACGAGGAAGATGATGAGGAGGCCGCATGACGTCTAATCAAAATATCAGTTAGCACTCTGGCATTAAAATCCAGTCACTTGAGTGTGCACGAGTTTTTCTCTCAGTCTCTAGCTGTGCCTACAAACCGTGGCGAAAATATACGCATTTGTTTTAAGCACGATGAGAAGGATTTGTAGCGGGGACTCCACCCAGAAAGCAAGCGCGGCAGACGGCCGATAATTCAACAATGTTGGCGCACATGAGCACTGTGTGTATACGATCGGGACCCACCCTGATATCGGCTGCGTGGTGCAGCAGTTGATCGCACCGTGCCAATTACTTCATTAAACCGTCAACATAAACACCCGGGCATCAAAGTCAGCACGGTATATACTCAATTGCATGGCAGACGTTCGGTATATATCGCTGTGTAATTTAATTATCTAACACATGTGCCCCAACATGAGAACAGGATTCGCATAATAAATGCCATGGTATATACATACACTTCTGGGCGTCGGCGAGTAATAATAATTGAGAGCTGGAATTCAGGATAAATCGGCGGCCTGCGTGATTGGCAGCCAAGAATGCGCAGAATGATCAACAACCGCAAGGTACGCCCTGCTCCTCGGCATTCCAACACACAGGTAGATGCAATATGCACACAGGGGAGGTCACGTGACTTCATCACAGGGAAAATAGCAGAAGACGGTTTGTGGGTTTCTCTGCTGATCCGCCTCAACCCTTAAGGTTCCGCTAATTAGGACTTAAGATCCTGATGAGGTCACCAAAGGTCATGTAATTACCAGGTATTCAGGCTTTGGGCGAATTATACAAGTACATGTAGTAAGCAGGTTATAGTTAACATTATTACTGTACTGTGACGATAATTAACCAGTTACAAGTAAATAGAATCGTGTTTCATTGAGGTGACATTCGTGATCATAACGTACCTCGTAGTGATATGAAAAGGAAGAAGGTCTCAAATGACTGTCGTGCATGCCGCTCCCATACAGAGCATGCAGAGGCTTCCTAATCTGTATGAGGCGATTTGGGAGTTCAGAAGAAATTCAAGATGCTTATTATTATATTATGAAGGTAGAACTGGGCGAATATCCGCTTCTCAGCGAACAGTGGAGGTTCACAAAACCACCCTTTATCCGTATATCAGCATGGATAGTGAAAATACGAATTGTGGAAAAGTGTCAGTTTCGAGCGAACACAGCGCACGGATATCCCACACGCAATCGCTCCTCAATGAAACTGACCGACGAATTAGTTCTGAACTCATAATGGTGCATGTATTATGGCGGCTCCACCCAACCCATTCGGATGATACAGGCGCCAGAACAGAAGGCCCAGGACCGGGGTTTCCCCCTACTCTTATCGATAAATCCCAAGGGTTCTTTATCCTGCATACCACCATAGACAGTAGTACACAGCGCCCGGCCTTGTTACGCAGTTGGGCAGCACTGCAGAGTCACCGAAGAATTATAATTATAACGACAATGGTGCATGTAAAGTCAAATTGTCTTATTAAAGGGAGGGAGAACTGGTTGAAAATGGACTTTGAGTCGTTATTTGATGCACCAAAGATGATTCTTATGCCTGGCCCACACAAGGAATATCATCGCCAACGATTTCGCGGGAGATATAATGCTAATTAGGCGTGACGTCAGTCGCTGTGATGAAACACCGAGTTCCCTATCTTTTACAATAGGCCTCGTCATATCACCGTGTCCTGCGACTAAACCCCTTGATATTTTTTTATTTTCTTTTCGGAAATAGATAGAATAATCATTTTGCCACCAGTCAGGCGCAAACAAAAAATATTTTTCGCTATTTTTCTTATTTTAACAAGCGATTTTCTAGGACACCTACAACGTTTCTCACCCTGAAACAGTAAAAAGGTCAGCCAGAGTGCACCACGCATGCGCTTTCGTTTCGTAAACAACAAAGATGTCCTTTTATGGCAAAGATGCTCTGCTCTGATAGTCTGAAATCGATAGCTTCACGAGGGGAACGGGACCAATCAGCCATCAGCCAAACCAAGCCATCAGCTGACGTTTGCCTCCTATACTTCGCAATGGAAGCCATTCTCCCATAGGCGCAATGCTAACCCCGATATTCGGAATACATTATTTCCTTACGCTTGCATCCAGGCAGGGTGTTCTTGGCACGGAATGCTATCAATTGGTGCTATGAGTCAATAGAACATCACTTAAAATTTAGTTCCCCATCCCTTTTTTAAAGGGCATAATTATTGTACATGACACCAAAATACCTACACATGTACCTCGTAGTCAAAATACATGATAGCAACAAGTTTTCCACTTAACACACCAGCCAATCGATCAGCGCCGAAGATCGCCATTATAAAACAAACTTCGTTCCATTGAAAAAGGTTGTTTGGAAGCTGAATTCATAACGATACAACTCATGAATCGTGACGTTGTGATTACAGACGAGAAGGATGAATTGAGAAATGCAGAATTGTCACGTGCACAATTAGCGGCTGACTCGTTTTGTGCGGTAGTTCATATACCGGTACACATGAACTATTCACTCGAACTTCCGCTGAGCAGGAACGACGAATGAATCATGGGTTCAAACAAGTTAAGAATTACGATAAGTGAGAAATGTTAGGCAGAAAGAGAGTTCTAAGGGTCATCAGATAAATGTCACGGCTACGGGCTAACAATTAATCATACGCCCAGCACATCTGACTGACCACTTGATTCGGCTCCTAATCTCCACTACACAAACGCCTAGTACAGGTATATACAAGTAAGGTTATTTTATTGAGCATTTAAAATCCTCTGCATACATATAATTATGTTCTCCCATACATTTAAAATGGGCGTCACGTAGCACAGTCAGCTTGACCATTAATTGTTATGGAGTTTGGTTTGTTATGTACATACCAACCTCAATCAGCATAGATTATTGAGCTTCACCACCTGGCTGACTGCAATCCTATGCCGCCGTCAGTGGAGGTCGAGGTCCTGGGTTCAAGACCCAATCAGCCCTCAGGGGTTATGATTGTGAATTCAACTGAATCATGATTATAATTCTTCAGTGCCTGCACTCTGCAGTGCTGCCCAACTGCTGTGTACTAGTACAGTACTCGTGTCTTTGGTAGAATGCAGGATTGAAAACCCTTGGTATGTATTGATAAGAGCAAAAAAAAAAAAAGTTCTTCTGTTCTGGCGTCCATATCACCCAAATATGAGGGAAGAAGGCGTAAACTCAATCATGATCATGCTCATACATGTTGGTATTTGAACTCACAGGAGATGATTGAATAAAAGATTCAAAGGATGAAAGTTTAAGAGTTTAAGAGACCCTAATTTTTCTCTGAACTCCATATTCATTGATTTTGATCATTCAGCCCCCCATCAGCCTCCCAAAAAAAAAAAAAAAAAAAAAAAAAAAAAAAAAAATTGAACAAAAAAGGGGTAAAAAAAGCCAAAGAGCCACAGTTTCAGATTGCTGTCTTTGGAAATATATGAAGAAATATGTCAGATCACAATTGAGCATTCCGTGCCAGTGTACACGTAGATGGAAAGTTGGTAACACAATTCAGGTGCACATGTAAAGTAGGCAAAAATTAGAGAGGGACACAACTTTCATCGACTGTAATTACTCTTTGTCAGTGGTCAACCACTCATCATCATCTTCTCATTTTAACGATATTGCACATACTGGTAAAAACATTATTAGTTGAACAAAACTTTTTTTTGTGAATGTTATGATAACATATTGCATTGTACTTGATTTTGTTCACTGTTGCATGAATATTTTAGATCATTTGTGAAAAACGATATGTTGGACAATTAGTCCCCCAACAAAATATATCGAATTTGATCGATACCAATCAATTTTTGCCAAGACATGCAGCAGTGATGAACAATGGGATCAACCAATATATGTATACTCAGATGCCAAGAAACCCTTTTTATGAGAAAATTCACCTCTCTGCATTAATCCTCACATAATGCCAGCAGCAACTCAGTGCGATCAAGGCAGTTGTGGCCCCTCAAGAAAGGAGAGAGGAAGATGGTGGAAAGGGAGGGGGAGGGGTGCTATCAATGTGATTGACACTGCATGCATAATTGCTCTAAAATGCGCAGAGCGGCTCTGCGCATAGCAGAATTGCAGCGTAGGGCTATATGTACAGAGTGCCTGCGTGAGTACCTAAAGCTTCGGGACTCTATGCATCTTATCAGCCATATTTGGCCTTATTTGAGTATTCTGATGAATTGCCAGCCAACTATCTATAATATTCAAGTTAAAAACTAAGATCATTTCAAATGTATATAAATTAAAAGAATTCATAGAATACTTGAATAAATAGAATAATACACATACAATATATGTAACCCCTCGCGCCGAAACCCACACTAAGTCCACATTGTCACATTTTTAGTGGAGGCACGCCCTCGTCCTTCGTTTCCTACTGGGCCCGATGCCAAGCGCTTACAGTGGATCAAATGTCATTCTCTTTGTAATTGCCTTTAATTGCTTGAGTGTTAACTTGCCTCATTTTCTAAGTCGACACATGGCGAGGACGCTTGTGGTATCAAAAAGCACCCATGTATATATCCGTATATATCTTATGCTGCATTGACGCATCATTAATTGGATAACAGCGCATGTCATAGCAAAGCAAAGGGTGACGCCCATTTGAAGCGGAGTCACTTAGAATAAAAAAACGAACGTTGATTCGTGAATGTCTGTGAAGCGACTCGGCTCTGAAATGATGAGGATGATCTGTGAAATGATTTCAGTCAGGTCTTTAACTTGGATACTATAGGTAGTTGGCTGGCAATTCCTCAGAATACTCAGCTCAAAATATTTAGTCATGTTTATTATTGAAAATAAGGCCGGTAAGATGCATAGAGTTCTAGAACTTTAGATATTTATGAAGCCGCTCTGCACGTAGCCGTGTCCAGGCCTTTTGTTACGTACAGAGCATAGACACTCCATTCTGTGAAAATTTTCAACGTAGTACATACCTAACTTACTACCGGTACTTACTAAAACTTAGAGACCAAACTCAGCACTCTGGTGCACCATAGCCTACAGTAGTCCATGAGCACCGAGTGGTCAGGTGGCGAGTGTCAGTGTAAGCGAGATTGAGAGTGTGGCTGTGTACAGTGATCGAATCAGTTACAGTAACAGGAGTAATATGAGTGATAATATACTGAATCACTATTCACTGATCATCCGTCATCTGTCACGATCTGTTGATCTGGTGAACTCACGGTGACGGTCACGGTGACGGTGAAGTCATTCGGACGGAATAAACGGAACCCAAGTCACCTTATTTCTGCGAGTAACGTCTTCCATGTCATCGTGATATTTTCAGACCAATAATTCGATTCAACAATACATCCAGGCCATTTATTGGGAGCGCAGTGAGTGATTCCGACTTGAATCTTTCTTCAGTGAACTGTCAACAAACACAGGAGGTCGCCATTATAGAATGACGTCATGGATTTCCGCATCGCGCAGGAAAAATAATAGACCGCACTGTCATAACGCTTCATACACGTTCAGGTTAATTGGATTAAAGTGCCTTTGTTTCGGCACTGTTACAATCTGGAGTTCGAGTTTCTCTTTTTATGTATGTTCTATTTCTAAAAGATATATCCTCATAAATAATACAGTAAAGACTGAAATAAAACTAAACTGCATGGAATAGCCAACCACACAATGAGTGAGTGACCCCTACCTCCCTTCCGCAAAACAACAGAATAAAATGAGATAGAGAGAGAGAACGTGCGTTTATTCGGAAAAATATGAAATGATGAATACAATACAAATGCAAGTGAATCCAGGACGCTCTGGTCACCTTGAGTTATACATGATAACAGGTAAATAAATAAATAAATAAATAAATAAATAAATAAATAAATAAATAAATAAATAAATAAATAAATAAATAAATAAATAAATAAATAAATAAATAAATAAATAAATAAATAAATAAATAAATAAATAAATAAATAAATAAATGAACAGAAGATACTTGTTGCTCTACTCAGTCACAGTGAGAGAGAACGTTGCCTGGTAGCCCTCCACGTAAAATGACTGATATATATAGGAGCAAGTTGTAAAATAACATGAAAATACACTACACCACAGTCTACAATATTACACCAATAGACTAACTAAAAGCATCAGCACTAGCTTGCTACTGACTACATAACTCATATACCAACCAAAAGTAATAATTCAAAATTATAGTGATAGAACAAACAATAAACACTTTCACTCTCCCGCAAATGTCAGACCAGGGCCTTGTCCTGTATATTTCTCTCTCTCTCTTTCTCTCTCCTCTTTTGCTCCCTCAAAATCTTTCCCACACTCCTCAGCACCATTTACTCTAGCTAGGTCCACGGATGTTACTGCAAACCCAGGCACTCCCTCCACCAAATCACCATCTCTCCCCTCCTCTCTCCATCTCCTCACCCACTCTTCTCTCAACCTCTCATACAAAACATATTCAAACAGCACGTGCCTTTCAGTCTTTTCCTCTCCATATGTACACCTCCTCTTAGACCCCGGAGCCGATTGTAATTGGCCAGAATCGGCTGGCTGAAGTAAAAATGACTGGCTAGCTGCTTAAGCTGCTCCATCAATCAGAGATATCGGCTCAGCATTGCGATCGACGGCTAGCAGCGGCTTGAAGTGGCTTGGCAATGGTTGCTATATCATCCTATATGTATAATGATGCCAGCAGTTAATAAAAAGGAGTGCACATACACTACTTTCTATGTGTAGTTGTGTACTACTACAGTCAGACCCCGTTAATCCGCCCTCCTCCGTTCCCAATGAAACTGACGGATTAACGAAAAGGGCGGATTAATTTCAGACCACAAATTGATGAAAATTGTGTGTCATTCTAAAACCCCAAAAACCCATGTAATGCATTATCGTAGTGGCATATACCATTAGGAATGTAGCTAGAGGTTAAAAAGTATCTCACATACGATCACATGTGGTCAATTAAAGATTTGTTAAGTTTTTGAAATTTCAGTGATGGTTGTCTGCTTAGTGGCATTATTCAATCTGCTTGTTCCATCGCGCCCAATCTGTGTAGCTCATCTCTATTTTCTTGCTTTGCTATCTCCGACTCTTCGAATCTCCCGAAATATAGCATTAATGCGCGTACATGCTGCCTCGATTCCCCCGCAAGACTTCCTTCTCGGGCTCAGACCCACTCGCTTCTCCACTCGGTTGATCTCCACTTACAACTTTGTCATCTCGTTCCGCTTTTGAACATCGCTTAACCCAGTGACCAATTAAATGACAGACTTAACAGCATTTTTGCCTGCAATTGATTCGCTTTGTTTAATTAACTTGTTAATCGTTAAACAAATGGGAAGGCGCCATTTGTTGTTTAACTGACCCGACTTCAAAGAAATCGCCGACAATGTGTCTTGACTGATGTTTGTGTTCAACACGCGATTTGGGTGGCGGATTACATGTGTTATTTACAATGGTAAAGTGTAGATTCGTTCCCTAGAATCGTGGTCGAAGGCAAATTAACGAAAAGGGCGGATTACATAACACAATTAACATTACAAACGATTCGTCCCTGAGATTTTAGGGCGGATTACGAAAAGGACGGATTACATGACGGCGGATTAACGAGGTCTGACTGTATTTTGGTGGGGTGATTTTAAGATCGAACAATTTCCAAATCCCATAAATGTCCAACTCAATTACACTCTCTTGCTTTACTCAATCTCAAGACATTTAGGGCGTTTCATAAACTTCCATGAACATCATTATCACAATTATCCCATTGTTTGCAAATTCAGCTGGGTTCAAAGAGCTTCTAAGTGTAAGCAAGTAATGTATGCAGCGGGAAGAGGAAGCAATTAGGGGAACAGGTTGGAAGAGGAAAGAGGATGGCGAACCAAATGAGTTGTTGCATCAGGATCTTGAATGAAACATTCGCCGTTTTTGATGACTTGGATTGCAATTGTTGGACAACCTCTGTGTTACTTATATAGGATATAATAGTTTATTGTAATTTATGAAAAATATCAAAAATAAAACAAATTACATCGAGTCAGATGCTAAGTCGCCTTAATTCTTCGTTCATACTAGTTATCACTGCGTCAACATTTGAAGCAGAGATGAAAGCTTTAGTACAATCAGCGAAGAGAGTACGATGCATACGTTCAGAGACAGAAGTGATATCGTTAATGTAACAAAAACAATAAAGGACCTAAGATGGAACCCTGAGGGACACCACAAGAAATTAAATCAGTACAGCCCTTAGAAGTACAGTCATTAAAAATTACCCTTTGTTGACGACCTGATAAGTAGTTAATGAACCAACGATGAGGGGTCCCACAGATTTTATACCTCAAAAGCTTGGAGAGATGAATTTTATGTCTTTTGAAAGTCAAGCAGAACACCTATGCTGACTTTGCCCTGCTCAAATGCTCTGGTTATTCTGTCGACTACTGATACCAGTGCTTGAGTTGTGTTTCTGCCTGGTTGGAAGCCAAACTGATGGAAGATAGGACATTTTTGACCAACAAGTTTGTGAACTAGTTTCTCCAGAATTTTTTAGAACACAGGCAAGAGAGAAATGGGTGTGTAGTTACAAATTTCTTTTGGAAATTTTTCTTTAACAATGATACAACCCTTGCTATTTTCTTTTTGCAAGGCACGGTTCCTTCTAAAAACGAGTGGTTTAAAATGTGGAGTAAAGAAGAAATGAATAGCTTAACTAATTGAATATAATAAAAAAAAATTCCACTAATTTTTCAGACCAACGAAAGCAATGCATGTAGACAAGTAGTGTTATGAACCAAAAGCCATTACAAATTGTTTTAGGGTTCAGCAGTGCTGTTATAGTAGTACAGTTAATCAAAAAGGTAGGATTAATACTAGGTAAATAGACCTATCATAAATATACATGTAGCTAGCAACCATGGATCCACTCATGAGGGAATATTTTACATTAACTCTGGTACGCATAATGCACAATGCGCATCCTATGTCAGTCCGATATATTTTGAGACAATCCCAGTATATGTATGGGTATACATACAGTATGGTATAAATCATTAAAACAAAATTATTGGTACAATAATTTCATTTATCGACGGTGAAAAGGGGGTCCAAACATTTTGTTCCAGTTTCGTCATTATTCTTGTCCACTCTTGCACGGATAGTTCAGATAGTAAGTATATAAACAAAATAAAGACTTGTACAAATGATAACTTCTAGTAATACTGAATGTAAAATATTTTGATTGAATCAGCTGAGAGTCGCTAATAGCGTGATCGGCTGATCAGTGATCGCGGCGGCTGGCTAAACGACCAATCGGCGGTGGCTAGTACATATCAGCAACAGCTCCGGGGTCTATTGTACACACTCATTCATTCTCACTGGCAGAAATCATCTCTCATCATCAACCTCACTTTTAGCTGCCCCTTCTTGTCCATCCACATATGCCTCTAACATCATCTCTCCTTTCTATTGTGCATGCCTCCTCGTCCTTTCATTTATCTGTAGCTGTTCTTCCCATCTCATTCTACCTACCTCTTGTACCCTCCTCTCTAATTAAACTTTTCTCATTCTCTTTCGCTCATCCTCACAAATTCCCATCTCTGCCACACCAATTGCACCCATTCTTTGCAGTCATACCAATTCGACAATACATCCACCCCTAACTCCTCAATCATCCTACCCATCTTCTTCCACCACTTTGATCTCACCACTATCTCCATCAAACATACTCTCCCCACTCTTGCAATCAGCCCATCCTCCTCCAACACTCTCACCACAAACACTACCTTCACCTTCACATCTCTCTCCCAAAACAAACTCCATCCTGACCGCTGCATCTTGCCGCCTTCCTTACAGACCTCTCCAATCTCCACATCCACCGACCATTCTCATTCTGCATTCTCTCCACATTATTTCGTACATTCTCATTCCACACCAACACACTTGACACATACATCACTCTACTTACAATCAAACTCTTCCACACTTCTCTCAGGGGCACCGGATAGCTCAGTGAGTTAAACCGCTGACTACAATCCAATGCCGACCCGGGGGGTCGAGGTCCCGGGTTTGAGACCCGATCAGGCCACGGGCGTTATGAATGTGAATTATAATTGTAATTTGTTATAATTGTAATTCATTGATGACTCTGCAGTGCTGTCCAACTGCGTAACAAGGCCGGGCGCTGTGTACTGCTGTCTATAGTGGTATGCAGGATAAAGAACTCTTGGGATTTATCGATAAGAGTAGAGGGAAACCCCGGTCCCGGGCCTTCTGTTCTGGCGCCCGTATCATCCGATCAGATTGGATGGAGCCGTAAAACCCCATCACTCACTCACTCACTCTCCACACTTCTCTCCCCACCACAAATCTACTTCCTGATCTTTTAGTTGCAAATTTAGCCATCCCAATTACTGATGCAACCTTCTTTGCATTTTTTTCTACTGAGTTGATCCCACCCTCTTCACCACCCATCAATTTAACGCTTGAATACTTTGCTTCTACCTTCTCTCAACACTTTTCCCTCTCATTTCCTATGTCCTGTTTAAATATCTCCCATTCATACCTACTATCATAGATTTCCCTTCATTAATAT
>KB292132.1:1307-14234 GCA_000328365.1 Capitella teleta
CTCAGAGGACATTAAGATATTTGAAAATAACAGATGTTTGATGGTACAATCTCACAAACTGGTATAATGCCTATAGTCAAATGAGTATCACTAAGTTTAGTAAACTGATATGGATCTTTCACAGAACTATGAGGTAAGACTAGGGGCAAAGGTACATTGTTTCATAAGGTGTTTACATAAATTAATAAAGCGTAAGTACGACATTCGGCTGCATTTGTTATATAAGAACAGTTACATCATATTATGAACGGCAGATGGCAGGTCGGCACATGGTTGATAAGGAACTCTAGTTTGATTGACATAACATGACAGTTGCTGCTGGTTATGTGAAACACGGCAAACGAAGCTGTACTCACCAAAGAAGTATGACCAGATGCATGATCAATCAGGTCGGGGTCAACAGTAAATGTAGCGACTCCACTTCTACATTGATGTTCAATACCGATGTATAATCCCAAAAATGATCCGGAATAACAAATAACGAGGTCTGATCACTTGATAATGACTTTTAATGTTACCTTCTGATGGATCGTAATTATCAGGCAAATCCCGGGGGTTTGTTGTTGTAGTCTGTAAGATCTGATGGTAGTTGTGGGATGATTGTGTCTGTATTTATATGCCTGGTCTGTGGATGAGTGGAAGCCTTCCGTTTAGCATGTAAAGTATGGATCTCCATGTATATTTGGAAGGACTTCTGTTGGTGGTACCAGGGTGTTATCAGCCATCTTAGGTGTGATGCAATGATAAGGTTGGTCATTTGACACCTAGCGTTCATCGGCGATGTATCAGTGTGAATTATGCGAGAAGGTGTATAAGCATCGACAGAGCCGGTACAACCATATTCGTGCCAAACATCGTGTAAGTGTTCATGAATGTGTTCCCTCCCCTGAGCTTCTTTACAGCTTGAAATACAGGGTTTGGTCAAATACAAATGAAGTAGCTGTAAGTTCTGCAGCTGTGTATTGATGTTTGAAACATCGTCGATAATTACGTTGCCAACTGGAAGTGGGAAGAGAAGTAAGCAATAAAATTGAACCGCATTATCCAAGTGAGTTAAAGAACGGTGCCACTTTTGCTTATTTGAATTTGAGATCGAAGTCAATGAAGTCAATCAGTCAGCCAAAATAAAGCGACGATCTCTTCCCGTAGTTTGTATGGGTTAAAATACCTAGGTTTCATTAATTAATTAATTACCCATACAATTACGGTATTTTTTTGTAAGAGCGTCTGAAAATGAGTTGCAAAATTCGATGATTGTATGAAATATACATTGCAATAACTTCGTTGCATATAATATATGAGATAATAATCAGGTGCAATTAATTCTGTCGAGCCAAATCCTTGGCAACACGATGAGGTCACAACCTGTAATTGACTGTCCATGTCACCAGATGGAAATCCATCACAGGGTTCATGTCAACTGACACTATTGCCTGAGCTGCAGAGTATCCGATTGTCTATTAACTCTGTCATCGCAGATGACATTGATGAAACAAAAACCTCTTTAATAATGAATATCAGATGAATATTATTATGACGGGATAATTATGTTACATTACATGATCAGATTATCGTGCTTCCTGGACATGCTGTTTGTCCAAGAAACCGGGCAACATTTTCCATGGTTTGGTAGGCGCAAAGGATCACTTATTTTATGCCGTTTTTATGCATCATTGATTCCTGGGAAATAAAATTGGCAGCCGAATGAACACTAGAGTGACAAGACCAATTGCAAGTTTATGTCAGTGCACTCAAATTGGGCAATAATTCGGTTTGAGGTATACAACCCGCTGGGGCACTCCAAGAACGTTCTTTGATAGCCGCATCGAACATTCCAATTGGACTTACAGCACTGCGCAGCTGCGACTGAAGAGTGGGTTATTGACCCCACCCCCGCAATGCCAGGTTGAGGCATCGAGTCAGAGGCCAAGGGCGTCTCTATAGACATCATCAGAACTTGTCAACTTTTCATCGATGTTTGTTTTTCGGTTTTCATGGTGATTTCCATTATAACACATTATCCCAGAACCGGTTACTTGATGATGAGAATATCATGATAATATGCAGTGTACACTATTTTTTTTTATTTTTTTTTTATTTTTTATTTTTTTTATTTTTTATTTTTTTTTTTAATCTCGTTGAATCAAATATCTTCGCAAGGTACCGGATATCTTAAATTAACTTATACGTATTTTTGTGAACCTGACCATTTGAAATAAGTTGCATATATATTAATGCTAGTATCATTTCCCTTATCCATGCCACTTCAAACAGCATATAATCAGCAAACTACTTGTATCCGTATAGTATTTATTATTTATTTCTTATTAGTTATTTGCCTTAATGAGTTCTCTGTAATCCAGAAGGAATTTTTAGCGAACTGCATCCTATGCAAGACCCCATTTCTGGTCTTTACTGAACGCCCAATAACTTTATGATGCTGTAGATTCGATGGACTGATATGGCCACACTGCCTCCATAGCGTTGCCAAACGTCTCCCTTGAGGGAATCCGTTTCAATGAATGCTTTCTGTGAAATTGAATAGGGCTTGCTTTCTGTAAGTCGCCCTGCATATCCCGTAAGAGGGACAGTAAAAGACGATCAATCCATTGGTTTATATTGTACACATCATTTTATGGCCAGCATCAACTGTTTACAAGGGAACTCTTTACAGCCAAATAAAAGAGCTCAGTTCAAAGTTGATGCTATTGCACTCAATGGTAGCATTTATTAAGGATCAGATCTGATATTTGTATGTCCCACTTGAGAACTACCAGATCATAATGCAGCCACGGCAGCATCATCACAGGAGCATCTCGAAGCGTTTAATTGCTCTGCCGGATAATTTCATTGCATCGAGCAGTGTAACAACTGCACCTTTTCATAGCTGATGGAGTCTAAATATCAGTACATCCAATACCTCTGGAGACAACACAGGAGAAATAAAATATATATAATATACCCTTGGGTGGTCAATGAAACCACGGAACATGAAAATTGTGTTATTTCCTCTGAGGTATCGAAGAACACCATTCTTATTAACCCTAGTAGGTTTGGGGGCATTATCAAAACGTGTGAGTTTTAGAACTGAATGTTATAGCTACACAGCAGGCTTGTCTTAGTATTTTTTTTCTTGTGTAAGCATCATACTTAACCAATAGAAAGCCATTATTATGAGCGTAGCCAAAAGGCATAATAATGTTGTTTTTTTTTTTAATGGTATTGGAAAACATTGTTGATTCACATGTTTCATGGAGCTCTTCGGGGCATGGTGCTCAAGGCTTATCAACAGTCTACACGAAGGAGGGCCCAGAAGTAATTTCCTAGGTGAGAAAACGTTGTCCGATTCTCACGTGCTTTTGCAATTGTTCCCTAGCAACCAATATATAATGTTCCTGTAAAATTAGCATAATGATAATGATAACAAGTCCGACCAACTTCTCACTATGACTTCTCGACTTTTATGGATGATAATTATATGGTTCAAGACATCGATGTTCCGCTATGACTGTGAAAGCAAGCTTGAGTTACATGAAATGGCGGAATCATAGATCACCAACCGGTCAAAATAACATAAGATAACATTACATAAACATTTGATACCCGAAGAGATGTGTTTGGCCACAATAATAATTGAAATGATTGATGAAGAAATGAAAGTTCTCTTGAAGCGAGCTGTCCGAATTTTTGAAATCAACAGTCTTCATGCAGATGGTAGCAGCTTGTAGTGGCGATTAAGTGGATGGCGTTGATCTTGTATAATCGTCTTTGCAAGTTTGATTGTTCGGTAGTTGTTTTTTTCCATTGTTAAATGTACCATTTTGATTTATATGAAGATCCACACATGATGTTACATTCTGATCTCTGAGAGCAATCCCTTCTTGCCTTGCGTAAGCTTATCGTTCCATCTTTGCCATTACAATGATATGATGAGTATGATGTCTTGTACCATTGTCGCCACTCAGCAGCGCTAGAACATGATCCAGGGACAAATTTATTATCCAAATGTTCTTTGATAGAAGAGGAATACAGATGTTATAGTTTCCTCTTCCCGAATTCCAATCTGACATGATTAATTATCAATTTTACCCAAAAAACAAAAAGAGAAATTTTAAATTGCGCCCAAAGGAATGATTTACGTTGACTATTTAGAGAAAGGAACTACCATCAAAGGTGCATTCTATGCCAAACTACTAGACAAAGTTCGTGGGGCGATCAATGAGAAACGTCGCGGCTTGCTTGCCAGGGACCAGCGCCTTCAGCAGGTCAATTCACCTTAATACAACAGTCACATTGTAGTGAACAGTGTCAGGAAGTGCGGATTCAAAATTATTTTTCATCCACTTTATTTTTCAAACCTGACCCCATGCGACCACAAACCATTCAAAAATCTGAAAAATACTATCAGATGACGTCATTTTGCAAGCAACAGTGAAATGATGTGGGCTGCTGAGTCGTGTTTTCAGGGTCAAAACGAAGAGGTCTTCTGACAGAACTTTGAAGCGATGGAATATTCTTTGTTGAATAATCAATAAAAATCAAGTTTCAATTACAGCGCAAAATGCCTGAGTCCCAATACTTCTGGGCCCTCCCTCGTACTTCGCGAATTCACAAAGATTGCTGACGTCTGAAAAGAAATTGCTAGTCGCTCAGATTCACAAGTATGATAATTGTTCTGAGTTCAACCATGAGCTAAAACACTTAACTAAATAGCATGATTTACATAACTGATCACATAATATTTTTTGCTACATTTGCTGCGGGGAATGTTGTTTTAGTAGTAGACAAACATTTCGTTGAAGTACGTCCTCTGTCCTGTTTAATGATCTGCCTTATGGCGGGTTGTTCTGTTGTTTGGACTGTACTTCTTGGCCCCACAGGGTGGCTCAAATGTGATCAATTTGTGTTAAGTCCTTGCTCCCTCTGCTCCATGGGGGAGGGGGGGGGGAGGGGGCAAGGGATTCTTTTGATGAACTGGAAGGTGCCAAATGCATCAGAGACCAGAGGCGGAAGAAAAAACTTCTAAGTCTTCACCAAAGAGAATTCCCTTCAAACAAAAATTAATGTCCTGTTATCTGGGCACCGACTCCATCATTCTCGGCGCCTGGGAATTGAAATTGCCGGAGAGATTTAAACTATATATACTTGTGGTTGACAAATAAGTCATGGTTATTTTCAAATATATTCCAACACAAAGCTTCAGTACTGTTAACCAACCAGTGATATGAATGCTATATAATTAGGCATATTGTTCATTTGCACGTAATCATGGCTAATTTGCTTTCTTGTAAACCAAAGTTATTAATTAAGTATCTCAATTATTTTGGACATCTCTGAGTCCTGCACAATCATTCTATGTGTGTTATATTTTGAAGTTTGAATTTTCGAAGTTTGAATTTTTGAAGTTTGAATTTTTGAAGTTTGAATTGTTGTCTTTGTTACGTTTTTTTTTTTTTTTTTTTTTTTTTCGGGGGGGGGGGGTTCGTCATGGATCGGTTTCTAATTCTGCTCCAGGTCCAATTTCAGATCCAATTCCAGGCCCAATGTTTTCTTTAATGCAAGTCAATCAATTCAAGCAGAGCAAATTAACTATGCATTGCTTCGCTTTTTACTGGATGCATTGGTGACATTTCAATTGTTCCCACAAGCAAATGCGATGTACTCACAGATGGCAGAGTTTGACGGACTATTCTAACTCAGAGGGTGCAAAGTGAGTGCGATGATTTCATCCATGTACTTCAGTACTGACCGATTGTCGGGACGACATTGTTAATGAAAGTCATTGAGATATTTAAAAAAAATATCATTGGAGAAACGAATAATTTGATTATCTAAACGAATCTCCCTCGCAGCTTATTCTGTGTGCTACCGTGAACGGTGGTACACGGTAAACCCACACCTATTCTTAATTTGAACGATTGAGGACAACAAAGTGTACCTTGTCTGCATGATATGCTATCTAATTGAATGTGCGATTCTCCTGTATTTTAGCGTGAATTATAATTGACATTACATATTTTGTTCAGCATTTATACGTCATGTGTGCATATGATTCAATATTTAGACTTTTAACATCGTGATACAGACGAGCCTTCGTTCAGCAATACAGATCAACATATTACGCAAGAAGCTCAATGTAAATGAAATCCTTTAAATTTGGACCTTTTGAAAATAATCGTGAAAGGTTGCCAGTTCATTGACAAATTGTACAATGAGTGTTTCGTGAATAGGATTTACCCGATGTGGGTGTTTTTATTGTATGTTTTTCTTTTTCTTTTCAATTAGCTCTTTTAGTGATGTATCCATTATTCTGCACAATTACTCGATGTCCTGTAGATGTTCATTGAATAACCAAGTGGCCTCGTTTACGTCATATAGGATGTTGAGTAAAAAGCTCCCGGTGCCATGCACGGACTCCGTTTGAGTTCAGGATAGCATTTATTGCTTTCTGGGGTGTTTCTAACTCAGATTGTTTGTATTATGTGACCTGGCCATAAATTCTACTATGGTTACGCTCTAAGGTGATCATTGTGAATTCCTTTACGCCAAAGAGGATCCCAAGTAGCAGGTCACCAATAACTCAATGATTACTATAATGTAGCGTCTCTCATATCAGCTCACCTCATCTCATCTCATCTCTGAATTATCAACTCTCATTCACTCTCTGTTGATAACTCGATATCCATACATCAAACCTATATAAACTCGTGTACCTCCTTAATAAATCAAATAGTGTTCAGCTCGACACATTGAACAGTTCAAAGTTTTACCTCTACTTTTCAATACTAATTATAATTTTCTCGAGCTCGGGTTTTGGGTATCCTCGTAATACAGTGTAACCTTATATAAGAATACTCAAGTGATAAAAAATTTATACTTTTAAAGGTTTTATTCAAGATTACAGGGTGGAAATAAATATTGCTACAAATTCAATAGGAAACAACTGCAATGGAGTATTAATATGACAACAAAGGAATTTACACTCCAAATTAAACTCAAATGGAAATAACAAATAGCACATAATAATTAAGTCAATAGGTAAACTTACTTCTTAACACAAAAGTCTCTCGCCTGAAGTCCCGCACATGCAGAGGCCTGCTGTCAAGCCTCACGGAGCTTGCCGTCCGGAGCTTGGCTCTCTCCCAAAACTAAACTTTAATTGCTGAATTATCTTCGTATAAAAGGATTGTCACACGTGCCAGATTATACGCGCTGGTGATATAGTTGCATGCACGCGCAAAACAATTTGCCGAGAGGCCATCTGTATTGATGTCTAAATCATTCTTTCACAACAAAAATATTAAAAGATAAAATTAGACATTCATTAATGATTAATCCACCCTTTATTAATATTATACGCACATCGATTGTAATGATTATTTTGATGGTCGTGGCCGTCATCTGAGCCTTGAATCCTCAGTAGGGGATGATGATCTTCATGACATGTCTCCTTGTCTTCATCCTACGACGCTAAAGTAACATTGCCTGAACCTTATGTCGTAACCTGGAATAAGAACAGCGGACAGTGATGTACATGCTTGCCACAGTCACAAGGTACACACGTTGATATCCGTGCATGAACACCAGAAGACTTTCATCCTTTCACCCTTGCAAGTCTTATCTCGGGATAGAAAAGAACAATTTGATGCTTACACGATGAGGTGATGTGCTGATATTAACAGGTATTATGCTGGTCATGTCGATGCCATGTCTGAAACAGCCCGCTGCTTATTGCGTATTGTCAAGGATGCCAAGGTCAGACTATATAATTGATGCCCACCGCACATGTTTCTTGTTGTATATGCTGACTGACATCGTTTGTCGAGCGGTCACAGTACCATACTATAATATTATACTCACGATGAAGTTTGGTAGTTCAGTGTTCGATTTCTCGCCTGTGATCTAGTAGGGTGAGTTTTCCATCAGAAACGTTTATGATCAACATCTGCCTCGTTACATATATGTTTGTATATTTTCTTTATTTTCTTCAAATTTATCCTAAATCCAAGAACCTCAATTACAATGATTATTCCCTGATTTTTGGCAAAACGAGACAGCGATTTTAATAATCATCACCAGGTAACCTTTTGGCAGTGTCACAGGTGGGAAAATGGTAGCTAGTATGTCGAAACCGCCAATATTATGTAGTTTTAAATGTGTTTAGTGTGCTACAAACTATCCACTGTTAAAATGTGCGATGTGAGGCCTGATTATGGGTATTTCTGATTTATTTATTTTTTTATACTAAATTACAAAATAAATGTTTAAATTGCTTGCAAATGACAATAATTAACCCACGATATTTAACCCTATCTTCTAATTGACGCCTATTGCCATCATGCCTTTTTTCGATGCAAGGCTGCATCATTTTGTCAATTGAATCTAAAAGGGGCATACTGATGACTGCTAAACCTAAAGATTGCACTAATTATAAAAAAATGAAAGATGTAATTGTTGCTAAGGACGCGCGGCTAAAGAAATTTTCGGATATCCTCACAACTCTACACATTGGTGTCCATGCTTTACACTTCTCTGCTCTGAAGCCTCTAATTAACTCGTGATAGAAAATATTTTAAGAGTGAACAAGTCTAACGCATTCCGACAATGACATTTTTGAACTAGCAACATAGCAGGTTTATGTTAATTTTTGTCTCTGTCATGACAGTGTTATCTATGCGTTTATATGTTTATCTACGTTATTAACAAAGTTGATTTGTTGCAAATATTATAACATACAGACGCCTTCTTATAGCAAAGTAATATCATTTACTTTTGTTGAATGCAAAGCACACACTGTGCCCATTGTGGATGAGTCATGTGGGGGTGTTTTATTTCAGCATTTAGATTAGCCGATGGCCATAAAAAGGCGATTTGCCCTAATACAGGATTTTCATTAACGCTGTTTCCGGCCACTGCTAAACTTCGATGTTACCCTAAGACACCTGCCTAAAAATATAGAAGAGCTCTTGGAAGCAATTCAATTAATCTGGCACACATAAAATGAAAGGACAATCACCTTCTTCAATTGTTGTTTACCAATTCAGACTGGTAGATGCGCATGATTGGCTTCTATTAAAAAACCTTTTACACATATTTCTCGTTTTGATATTAGATATCTTTAGAGCAGCAAAATATACTGTATGCGATGACCATCAAAACGACATGTGTTGCTTCTCAAACATCACCGCAAATAACCGAGCCAAAACATCAGTGAACTTTCAGGTAATTGTGGTCAAAATCAATGTGCCTGCATCAAGTTCAGGTTAATTAGGCTGGTTCAACTTGTAGTCCTATCCAGACATGATTATTATGAAAATTATTTGACATAATTATGCTCAATTGGTCAAGCATGATTACGTGTATTTGCTCGTAATTAGCAGTAAACCATAAAAGGCAGTGTACCTTGGTATATCATGGCAATGGTTACCCTGCCACGTGCAATGTCCTCTGTTCCACATTTGATTCTGATCGCAGATGCTGCGTAATACTCAGTAATACTTCCATGAATTCATTAGGCAAGCCCACTTATTCCATGAAAATATAGACTACGCCAGAGATAATTTTAATCAAGCTGATTACATAACTATAATTTTTTTCATGGGAAGCACGATTACATAGGATACACCCCCTCCTGGTGTCAGGTAGAACTGTGTTGGCTGCTTATTGTTATCCAACACACGAAGAAACCAACATAATATATCTGGTATTCATAGACAAACTCGTTGTGAGTGGTGTATAGATTACAAGGTTTCCAAATGTGACACTAGGAGTTCCAAATAAGACCACTGAAAACAAACAAACAAACAAACAAACAAACAAACAAACAAACAAAGAACCAATTCAGGACTCCTTTATCTGAATGATGCCATGTGTCACAGTTTGGAGAAGGTGTGTAATCTGAATTAGTATTCAAGATCATGCTGCCCTGCAGATATAGGAATATAATGCCGTGCAATCTGCAACTTTACTAGTGATGGTAACTGATGTCGTAATATATTTGCCCATTGTCCGAATATCCATGTCCAAAAGTTTCCCAAAAATAGTTATTATAAGACCAACGCAGGTCCGACCTCATAGCCTCGTTTAATCTTTGTTTGGAAAAGCCAATGTCTGAAATAATATCTCATCAAATATAACGCCAGGCTTCATTACTCTTAGTTGTTATCCATGGCCACCAAGTCAGCAGGGTTGCACGTATTTGCGTTGATGACAGATAAGGACGAATGCTCTAATCCGTCGAGGTACACTATTTTCCATTTTCTACCCTGTCGCCAAGTGATGAGGCTTTTGGGGTGCTGATTGCAGAGGTGTCGACTGAACGTCCACGAATGAATGTACAAAGCCACCAGAGATTATGAGATATTTCAGCAGTGAGTCATTTCATAATATGGTTGTCTCTATATGGCGGGCCTTTGATGCAAAGTATATTAAATTTGTGACCCGCCACGACGAAATCCTATTTATCCAACTATGGCGAGTGAAAAGAGCCAACAATAGACGGTTGTTAGGACTGATGATTTAATAATTATGAAAACACAAGAGTTTATATATCTATATTATAAGATGTTCACAAGACTCGACAGGAGTGATCGAAAAATGAAATTCGAACTGTGAAATGTGTGCCTTCAACGACCGGTACCATAATAATATCTTAATCATTTCGTTAGATTGGGGGTAGTACACAGTGGTATGGTGGATTTTGGCATACAAAGTCCTTGTGAGCTACGTCCAGAGCTTTGAAGTAAAATGTCGATCTCGATCACTGACAAGGTCTTGAGGTAATCCGTATCGTGCAATCCATCCTTGAGTGAACTGTTATGCACATTCTTCCGTTGTTATTGACATTTAGGGGGCGCCGAATAGCTCAGTGGGGTTTTTTTTAAGATAAGATAAGATAATTTTTATTATTTTCAAAAAAAAAGGTCATAATACATATAGAATTGGTAGTTGACGCAGACTTGGGTATATGCTACAATAAAGAACGAGAAACGAATACTAACTAACTTTCGGTGTCGTCTGTGGTAGAAATTCGAAAAAAAAGTGCAAGGTGCAATGTGCAGCGGTTAAGAGTAAAGTTCCTACTTATTTATTTACAATTCCTAATCTAACCTGACGCTATTTACAATACATACAAGAAAAAAAAAACGCAAAACAAAAACAAAAACAAAGAAGGTGATAATTGACAAAAACATAAAAATACATGTATAGAGAGAACCAAAAAAAAAAAGAAGTATTTTTTTAAACTGGCCAGGATAATGAAAATGCTTAAATATACAGGTTTGATGAAGTTAAAAAAATGAAAAGAATAAGGGGAAAAAATAGAAAAATAGATTGTTAAGGCTAACTGCAATCCCATGCCGACCGTGGGGGTTGAGTTCCCGGGTTCGAGACCCGATCAGGCCACGGGCGTTAGGATTGTGAATTACATTTGTGATTCTACAGTGACTCTGCAATGCTGCCCAACTGCGTAACAAGGCCGGGCGCTGTGTACACACTGTCTATGGTGGTATGCAGGATAAAGAACCCTTGGAATTTATCGATAAGAGTAGGGAGAAACCCCGGTCCCAGGCCTTCTGTTCTGGCGCCCGTAACATCCGATTGGTTTGGGTAGAGCCGTAAAACCCCAATCACACAAATCACACGAAATTGGAACTGTGAAATGAGTGGATAGCCACATTTCATGCTGCAATGATCGTCAAACGATGCGTCTTGAAACAATACCCAAAATTCATCACGACCATGTTTACCCCAGCCGAAATTATATTTGTGATGAAATTTTAATTTTGTGGACACTACATTTGTATTCTTCACAATATAACTATTGACCAGTTTTATGTGTTTGCATGACTGGAATCTTACGGAGCCTCTGAGGTAACATTTGTATTTTTCTGAATCTATTCGCAATCCGGTTCATGATTATCTGCCCAATAAATTATTACATATATAAAATTCATTGAATGTATTTATTTAATTGACATTTGAATTTATTGTATATTCAAATTTATTCTTTAACCCCTTAAGCGCATCTGAAACATTGTATTGGATATTATGGTGCTATAAAAATACACATTTTCATACATCTCATTTCATTGTAAACTCAATTTGTCCAAAATCACGTCTCATTTGTTTCGTTTTAACACTTAATCGATGCCCATGCAGTGGAGAAACTAGAACAACATATTTACAGATCATTCCGGACTAAAGAAGCCATGGCCAATGCCCTGGACTTTTAATAATTAAATAATTAAATAAATAATTAATAAATAATAAATTAATTAATAAATAAATAAATTAATAAATAATTAAATAATAAACCTGTATTAAATTATTTTGATGAATTGTGCGTATAAATGGAGAGAGAGAGAGAGAGAGAGAGAGAGAGAGAGAGAGATGGAGAAGGCCTCTTTGCTTCTACAGGAAGGCCTCTTTGCGTTCTACAGACCGAAAAGAGGCTACAAAATGACACAGGCCGCAAGTCACAAAGAGGCTAAGCCTTTTCCTGACTTCTGGATATGGAGAGCCTCTTTACGTCCTCATCTGACACTATGGCCTCTTTTCGTTCTACATCTGAAAACCGCTAGATATTACATAAAGCCCACATTTGAAACTAAAATTGCATGTTGTTATGTTTGTCACCCGTTGAGTTGGTTAGATGAATCAAAAGAGAAGCTTATCTTCGTAACGCACGCATAAAGAAATAGATGCCATACGCGTTGGAAATCGGCGAAAGAAATGCAAATGTGAGGGGCCTAATCAGACTGCAGGTTGCAAAGAGATCAATCTATTTTCCCAAAAAATATCGCATTCTCTACAAAAACCTTTTTCTCTCCTAAGAAAGAAAGGAGAAATAGCGGCATCCCTTAAATGGCGTTTTTGCATAGACGCACTTTTACACTCAAAGCAAAGTTAAGTTTGATGCGATCCTGA
>KB292140.1:987-23282 GCA_000328365.1 Capitella teleta
ATCCGATCGGATGATACGGGCGCCAGTGCGTTATGGCTGTCAATAATATTNTGCATTGAGCATTGTCTCCTTAATGCACGCATCACTTCCCCTGCCCCTCTTCCCGCATAATGTTNTGAGTTGTTTTTAGCACGCGCCATTTCTCAACAATAGCGTTATCTTTTATAGCTGTCGATTTCTGATAGCACAGCTCCCGAAGACAATTTCCTTCAATGTTTTGACAAGCGCTAATTTTTAAGTTTTGTTTTGATTTCTGGGAATTTAAAAATTCAAGTTGTTTTCGATGGCATTTGGAGCACTTCTTCATACATCGTTCACTACGGTTCCGTCATGGCTGCTGCTACCGGTCAAAAACGAAGAAAAGTGAGCGCCGCTCAGAGACATCGAGACAACTTGCTCAGCGCCAGAAGCAGAAGATGATGTTCAAGAAAGCGACCAACGCGGGAGAGCAGAACACGCGCGCCAGCTTTGAGGTTGCCCTGTGTATAGCGAAGAGAATGAAGCCATATTTGTCGACGGAGAATTCATCAAAGAATGCATGCTGGCCACCATTGAAGCAGTTTGTCCAGAAAAGAAGTCTGTGATCGAGAGAGTGAGTCTGTCTGCTCGCACCATCACTCGTCGGGTGGAAGAGATGTCCTGCAATGTTCGCTCCTCCCTGAAGGAATTCTCCTCGACCTGGGTGTACTTCTCAGTTGCCATCGACGAGAGCACCGATGTTGGTGATACTGCACAGCTAGCAGTTTTCGTGCGAGGGGTCACTCAACAGATGGAGGTCATGGAAGAGTTCGCTCAACTTGTCCTTATGAAAGGTACGACCACAGGTCAGGACGTCTTGGATTCTCTCCTGAAATGCATCGCTGAGATGGAGCTTGACGTCACCAAGATGGTTTCCATTACAACTGTTTGAAGAGTTTGAGTACCCCCGGTACTTCACGTTTTCTTCAGATTCACAGGTTCGGTCCCTGACCGAGAATTTCTTGAAACAGAGTCAGTAAGGATGAACCAACAACATGATGCACGTCTTAACTGGGCTGGGTCCGAACACGAGAGGGGTCTCGAATCCCTGCTACTGAGTTGCCCGCTCAGTCTCAATCAAAATGGTATCTGCTCGTGTTCCTTCCCTTGCGTCTTTTATTTGAAATCCAGGCATAATGATGATTACAAATGGAATGGGATGGTTCGACAACAGCGATGCATGCACATTAAAATAATGACCGCCCGGACCACCCTGTCGCTAGATAATCGTTGCCCTGACCCGTCACTCGTGAAGACAACACACTAAACCTAATTATCTGATAAATGATATAATAATACCAGAAGGCTAATCGTACTTTTCATGATGGTGCACCAGCCATGGTGGATGATGGTGGGAAAGAACAAGGAAACCGCCTCCTTGCTCCAGCGCCACTGTGAAGCAGCAGGCAGCAATCGACAGCTAAAGAAATTCCACTGCCTCACCCACCAGGAGGCACTCTGTGCTAAAGCAGCCTCTCTGCAGGATGTCATGGCAACCGTTGTCAAGGTTGTGAACTTCATACTGTCACATGCCCTCAACCATATAGGCAGTTCAAGGCACTTGTGGAGGCCGCAGAATTAGAGGCAAATAGTGACCTTGTCTACTTTTGCGAGGTTCGATGGCTGAGGCGAGGCAACGTGTTGAACAGAGTGTTTCAACTCAGAGAATGCATCAGTGAATTCCTGGAGTCCAAAAATAAACTTTATCCTCAGTTCAAGGACCCCGAATGGATCTCGCGACTGGCCTTCTTAGCTGACATAACCACGCACATCGACAACCTGAACATGCAGTTGCAAGGGAAGGATAAGCTCGCACCTGAGCTCATGGGCAAAATCTCTGCTTTCGAATTGAAGCTTCAACTGTGGGAGAGGCAGCTGTCAAATGGGAACTATTCTCACTTCCAACGGCTCGCTGAGTCTGAATGCACGGATCCAACTCCCTTCGTCGAAGTCATCAGCCAACTTCGAACCGAGTTCAAGAACAGATTTGGAGACTTCCGCGCCTATAAAGAAAAAAAATTCGCCTTTTTGTGGCACCGTTTGATATCGATGTCAATGATGTACCCACTTAGTTTCAAATGGAGGCAATTGAACTGAAGTGTTCAGAGGAATTGAAAGCCAAGTTCAGTTCTTGTTCGCTTTTTAAATTTTATAAAAATGTGATCGTTCCCTGTGGGCAGTCCCCCCCCCCTCCTTATCGATAATGCTCTTCAGGTTGTATCAATTATAAATTTTCTAAGAGTTAACTCCGAAGCAAGCTCACAGATAATCATCTTAACGACATTCTTTTTTATCGTCATCTGTTTTAAAACCCGATCTCGATTCACTTTGTTCAGATCGTCGTCATATTGTATCTAATGTGCCCATTAAAAGCAAGGAGTAAAGCTGAGTTCAATTAATATTTTAAAACGAATTATGTTTTTATGTTTTCTTTTCACTTGTCCAGACATCTGGTGGCATGAATCGACTCAATACATGTGTATGGTGGAAGGAGAAATGAAGCGGGGGTTTTGGTAATACTATAAATACTTGAAATACTATAATCCTGCATGATCCGGCTCGCGGTCATTTGGCTTTGTTCACATTGGGCCCCCTACCCAATTTGAGATGCCGATCCCTGGCCTACGTTAAATTAAGCTTTTCACTCTGCCCAATTAACTTTCTGAAATGCATATTGAGTCTATCTAAGATTATACGAAGCGTTTGATCTAGACGAAAGGGAAAGGATGTATGGAAGGGATAATTATCATGCGTCTATTTTGAAGAAGGAAGTTGCGCGTGATATGGAGGAAAGGGAGGAAAGGGAAAGGATGTACGAAAGGGATAAATATCATCCGTCTATTTTGAAGAAGGGAATTGCGCGTGATATGGAGGAAAGGGAGGAAAGGGAAAGGATGTACGAAAGGGATAAATATCATCCGTCTATTTTGAAGAAGGGAATTGCGCGTGATATGGAGGAAAGGGAGGAAAGGGAAAGGATGTACGAAAGGGATAAGTATCATCCGTCTATTTTGAAGAAGGAAGTTGGGCGTGATATGGAGGAAAGGGAGAAAAGGGAAAGGATGTACGAATGGGAGAAATATCACGCATCTATGTTGAGGCAGGAAGTTGAGCGTGATCTGGAGGAGGTGGAAATGAAGGGCAATGGGTGGAAGAATGACACTTCTTATTTGATGTTTAAGGAGAGGCTGAAGCGAGACATGCTCGTGAAGGATCTGATAATTGAGTGGAAGCGCAGGCGCAATCATTATGCTGCGAAGGGATGTGCGTGTAATTGTTGGTCACCATGTACCTTATGTGAAGATATGCCCGCGAAGATCCGTTTGCTGGAATTTTCAATGAACCAAATCAAACCATCAATCGCACGTACTGTTAAAGAGGAGGTTAATCATTTGGGGTATGAAGACGTGGATGTTGATCAGGATCCGATGCGACGCGAATTCGGTATCGGAGAATTCAATTCGGGTCACCTACAAGAGGACAGCAGATGTCGAGACAAACGGTGCGCTGCTATACACACATAAATAAAAGTTAGTCAGCTCGACTCAGAAAGGGGAGTCCAGCAGGGTGTCAAAATTGACCCACTCTGGGTCGAGGTAAGTGAGTCGGGGTACATGGTATCTGAGTCCAGTCTCTCTGATGTTAGTCAAAAGTTAGTACTTGTGACTTACTATCATTCATAAGTTGGTCACATGTACTAGCTTTTGTGACTAACAAGATGAGGCCAGGTCACCATGATCCCACTCGCTTCCTTTCAACCAGAGACGTCTGTTGACAGTTTGACACCACTGCTGGACTCCCCTGCGAAAGAGAATCAGAGACTTATTAAAATACTGGATAGAAAGCCAATTTTCTGTGAACCTTTCCCCCTCCCCCTTTACCCCTCAAGTGAGAAAACAAACGAAACGGTTGGTGAACATATGTATTATTAAAAAATAGTCACAAATGAACAGAGTCTTCATTTCCACCAAACTCATCGATTTCTTCCGACCCCAGGTTGAGATAATCCAGGACTGTCTCCTCTTGCCCATTGGCATCATTGAGGTGGAACAAGTCACTGTGGTACTGTTGAATGTGTTTTTTTAAGGCAACGAACACTGCGGTACACATTTGCACACCCTGAAACACCACAGCTCAATTGCAAATTCTTGTCATAGTTATGAACATATTCGTAATGCTTGAGCATTTTCTTCATTAACAGGGAGGAGTAAGAGCACATGGAGCACTTGAATTTCCGAATTTCTGAGTGTGCAGAGCCTGCGGGGGACACTGAAGCTGTTGCCATGACACTATTTTACACCTTTGCTCAGTCCAAAATATAAACACAAATAAAGGACACCAATCACAGGTGTTATTTATCAGGCAGTTACAAGACTGTACACCCTTTTTTCACTGACACTGAGTGTGTAACCAATCTATATTACTATAAGAGTAGGCCGTCCATGGCATATATACGGTCCATGATGATACAGCTCATGACGAACTTGCGGCTGATGGTGAGATTGCTTCCGTAAACAGCATCACAGATGGCGATGAGGCTGAACACCAGGTTGCAGCAACGGTTCTGCAGGATCAGGGTGATGCTCAGGATAGTGGTGTCCTACTGCCTGTTACCTCGTCACTAACATCGTCGTCGTCATCTTCGTCATCATTGCGCAGAGCGTTAGGTGAGACCGTCACCGGGCTTGACTTGCTTAAGGAGGTGGTTGTGAGAAAACTTGAAGAAGAACTGGCGACTGTCCGGGCTGAAAGAGATGAACTTCAGCAGCGGCTCACTAGCCTCCAAAGAAATGAGGAGAAACGACTGTTAAGGGCTCGGGAAATTTTCCAAAGGCTTAATTGAGAGAAGAAGAAGGAGTCGTCGAAAAGAACAAAAGCAGCTGCAGCGGGGAAGGCTGAACAGCAGAGGCAGCGAAAAGTGAACGAATCAGCACAGTCGAAGGCAATGGGAGAGGTGGCGAAGAAATTCATCTCGTCCAAAGTTACCGGAGCAGCAAAGTGGTTTAACGTGAGGAGGGGATATGGTCTTATTAATAGGGATAACACGCAAGAAGATGTGTTTGTCCATCATATAGCCATTGTGAAGAACAACCCTCACAAGTACTTGCGCAGCGTTGGTGATGGTGAGAAGGTGGAGTTTGATGTGGTGAAGACCGAGAAGAGCAACCAAGCAGCAAATGTCACTGGGCCAGAAGGAGAATCAGTTCAGGGCAGCAAGTATGCATCTGATCGTCGCCACTTTTGTCCACGGCTCCCTGGTCCAGGGCAAAGTTGGCCAATGTGTCGAGCCCCCAGAATGACCCGTAGTGGAGGAGATCGGTCTCCGGTTCCTGACGAAGGAGGTATGGTTGATCTTGCCCATTGTGGAGGCCCGCCCTGTATGCGACCCTGCAGGAAGCGTCGGTTCAATGGCCCTACAATGCGTGATAGGGGATCCTGTCATGGTCACCTTCTATACACCAAGTTCAAGGGCAGGATCATGGCCAAATGCAGCATCAACAGCAAGGAGGCCATTACTTCCCTTGCTCCTTTCGTGATGAGCGTTGTGGCCGCATTAGTGGATATTTTCCTCAGAAGCCAGCACCAAGGAGATCACGATCTTCAGATCCAAGAACCAGAGACCCATCACCTGGTTGTTTAACTAATTCGGGTCGCATCAGGCCTGGAGAGGACCACAGATGACACTGATTGGCCACCACTATCCCATTCTAGCGGTTCTTTGACTGTGCCAGGAAGGTCAGCTCTTTTGGCTGGTCCACCTGGTGCCTATTTGGCTATTGGTACCTTTGATGATCCCAGGGTGTGTCAGGTGGGTTGGCTACTACCTGCCGCCTCCAGGGGTCCCTCATGCGACTCTGGATCGTCTGACGGGTCAGGTGGGTCGGCTTCTTCGACCAGTCTACATGATCATGAGAGGATGCCAACAAGTTCTACACTCTCCAGCCATGATTCCTGCGGTATCTCAGTTTGGTTGACTCCTTAGGCCGGTCTGCTGGGTTCACCAGGGCAGGAGTCCTCTGGTTATTGTTCTCCCAGCGTGTCAAGTGGGTCGACTCCTCTGGCTTAATCCATGCAGATCAGGGGGAGGAGAACGGTGAGCCGGTCAAGCATCTTGTTGAACCACAGGCCAAGCTGAAGCCAATGAAGACCAAAAATTGGTATGCCAGCCAGCTGCAGAGAAACCTGCTGCTGCAGAAAAAGAGGTGCCGGTCTGCAGGGAAACACGCAGTCGAAGTGAAGGCACCTGCAAGTATTGAGTAAGACCAATGGCACTTACAGCTGCATTGTGAAGAGTAGAACAAGCATCGGTTCTCCAATTCCCATAGTTTTATGAAGTTGTATCAATCAGTGCAGGGGCAGTCATTGCGGTAGTTTTAATTTAATTAAGTTGCTTGTTGTGACGATCAGGAAAGATTGCACAATTCTAGAGAGCATCCGAGAGAGGCGGTCGCTGCTCGTTTAGAAAAAAAAATCATACCATTCACTTAGTTGTCTCTTATACTTAGCGGGTATAACCACATATTGTAGGCCCGCGTAACACCTAACCTCAATGTGATGATCGCCTTTTCCCCCAATTAGCCATCCATGACGTCCGGTGGACCCAGGACCCAGTTCTTTATGAGAGGGTAGAATGTGGTCCATAGTGATCACGTGATCATTGACCCCGTCTCCTTGACCCTTCTGCTGCCCCGAGCTAAGGTCATGACCCCCTGGCTCGGTGCTTAGTTGTGAAGAACCCGATACGGCGAACAAGTGTGTCTGCGATGCCGCCGAGCCGCTAAGCCAAGTAGTGACGTACGTACTGTTTGATGTGTAATGACCATCCCAAATACAATTTGATAATTTGTTCAATCGAGCGTTCAAGTGGTTTTATTTATAAACTGAGGATATGGTTTGTGTATTTTATTATTTAATTAGGTGGCAAAATATATCACGATTAATTTGTGTGAGTTTGGGGCTGGTGGTAGCGTTCTTAATTGCCAAATTACACAATTTTCCACTAGCGTCTGAAATTGAGCGCTGAATTCATGATCATTTCATGTAACTTCCGGTTCTATACACATATATACCTCCGTCTGTACATGAGAATATTCAGACGGCAATCTGTCTAAGCCACTTTTAACATTGAATTATACCTACACCTGCACAGTATTTCCAAAGTTGGGAAAACATAATAATAAAAACGTAATAAGTTGATCACAACCCCGCATAACACACAAATGTAGTAATTAAAGGGATGGGGAACTGATATCGAATTGTAATATTTATAACTAATGAAACTATCGAACCCTCATTTTGCTCTGAAATGCGGGGGAAAAAATAATAAGACATAAATGTGCTCGATATGCTTAGATGTTTAAGTTTATTTTACAGGGGACTGACTTCACAGTTGCTAATTTATGTCATTGAACGGCGAACTGATAATAGCGAAATAATAGGATCGACGTAAAATTTACTGACTCACACAAACAAAATTAATATATACAAACAAAAATTAATAAATACATTCAACAAATAAACAAATACATTCAACCTCGACTTTAAGAATTATTTTGTTGGAAAAATTAAAAAAGGGAAGGGTCCAACTATATCGCTCAGGTTGCCGACCGTGACCTATTCACAGGCGCCATCCTACTACTGCCCGACACGGGGACTTTTGCCTGCTGCGTCGCCGCCCTGGGCCGGTTCATCCCTCCTTAGACGACCTGGAAGCCCGGGGCTCCCCCCGGACCGCCATATCGATGCCAGGCTTAGTGCGGACACCCGATCAACACAGCGCCGCGACCGACAGGGCTCCCGAGCTCAAGCCGTCCACCTTCCCCGGCCTCGAAGTCGCTCGATTACAGGAGTGCGCCACGACTCCCAGCCGATTGCGAGCGTGTTAAAATGGCATTATAACCTAGAGTTAACACTGCGTGAATGCACTTCTGGGTCATGGCACGTTATGCTGAACATGCTGCGTGCTGCGCTCAGTGAGTTCTGCTGATCATAACGCACTCTTTGTGCTTCAAATGCTCGGCTTCTGCAATCAAAGAAAATACAGGTCATAAGGAGCAAGAGTGTGTATGCGAGGAGTGAGGCGAAATGGTTTTCATGGGGTGGATCTTAGAGTATAAGATTAACACCGTTCAATTAACTCTCATTATCCAAGATGCCATTATTTTGAGACAACCGAAAATTCAGTTGACGAAAGTGAGGTTGTGATGAATTCCAAGTTATGCTGCAATAAGTTTCGTTCCTTATAACCCCCCTCCCAATCACCGAGAGGAGATTTTGGTGTTGTGGGAAATGTTTCTACACACCATGATGCTGGATCCTTCTCATCTACCCTGCATGCTCCTGGATGTAGTTATCCCGGAATCGTTTTTACATCCTTCTCCGTTCTGACCAAGGCAAATGTCGCCTGCGAAGAAGACATCTCTTCACCTTTGTCGGGTCCATCTCTTGAGCAATTTCTACGTCCACTGGTGACGACGATGACGTCTCTCGACGGATGTTGACGCTTCCGTGAGTTCGACTCATGACCCCTCTGCGATGACGTCATCTCAGTTGGGAGTCATGTGGCATGTGATCCATGCAGATTCGACGAATTTTAGATGTGAAAAAGTCATTAAAAACTTGGGCAAGGTCTTCTTCATGAATGTTTGATGACATAGAATGCATATTTTCAGAATGTAGCATGTCACCCACAAGCTTAAAAGTTTCTTTCTGATTGGCATTTTTGTATTTTGCTCTGTATTAACGTGGTTCTTTTAATTTTTCTTTAGTCTTCTACGTTGCTTCCTTGCACCGTTAATTTCACCGTTGTACCATATGGCTTCGGTCCGTCTCCCTTTTTATGGACAACTTTTGTTGGAGCATGTTTGTTGGTAATTGCCTCACAGAGCTAAACGTTCAATGCCATCGAATTCATCCTGGCCAGCAGGCAGCAGTAAGTTGACAGTACCCTAAACAGATCACCACCAAAGGCAGTCGTTCCAGCTTCTGTGGCCGTCTACAACTTCTTGCTCGCCTGAACGGGCTCCACAGCTAGTTTGCATGTGATCAAGCAGTGGTCTGGTATACAGATTTTGCATACATCGACGACATATATGGGCTGCCATTCATTGTGCAGGGTGAAAATTGGATCCAAAATATGATTTACGAGTGTGTCGGTTTAAACGGAATGTGCTTTAAACAATAGTGCATCCTGAAATAACCAACACCGCTCGGGGTTTCATTTCTTCTTTAAAAAAAAAAAAAAAAACAAAAAACACACACACACACACACACACACACACACATTTGTGAGTTTCCTTTCGTCGTGTTTCAAGGGCTCAAATAACCTTTTGAAATTCATTTCCAATCTCAACCTTCAGAAATTCAAGATTCGTCACGGCATTCCTCAGAATCGATCGTATTTGTTTTCATGTTCTTTTGTTTATCATAAATACATGATTGTAAATATTATTATGCAGTATATTGTAAATATACTTGATAATATCAACCCACCCCTTTGTGACACAAATTATGATAATATCGATTTATTTTTCTTGATAATTATTATTGTTTGTTGTTGTTGTTGTTGTTGTTGTTTTTTTTTTGTTTTTTGTTTTTTGTTTTTTTTTTTTTTTTAATGTATAAAAATTACTATCATTCATTCATGACATGAACAATAATAAATATTATTATTATACACGTACTGCATGGAACCACTCCGCCATCACCTTTCCTATATAAAATGCTGCCTACGCTTAGAGGCCCCACCCATCCTCTTCCGGGACTGAAAATCAATACCTGCAGGTACGGGTGCCCGCCTTTACCTTGGCTAGTGCAACGGAGCATTCATCAGCTGCATTCACTGAAGGTACACATAGCGCCTTGACTGTTTATGTTACCTCGACATTATTGGATTATACACGTATTCGTTGAGGTGGGATTTTAAAATGACTTGAACATTCAAATTCTAATACAGCGTTTTTTCCACTGTTACCTGTGCATACTTATTTAGTTTATCGATGCAATTTGACGTCCATTGCAGTTCCATCAGGATCTTATACCAGGGTATGCGTTTATTATTTACACACAGATTTTGCACCGTCAGAGATGTCAACAATATGCTCACTATTGTATATTTCAGATAGCTGGCATTCAGTCATTCAACGTGGAAAATGATGAGTTGAAGACCTTATACCTTTAACCTTAATTCATACCCTTACATGGTATTGAAAACAAGATTTTTCGGAATCATGGTGGTGAGTATACTGCGAATGCTGCCGTGTTGGTCATTACTTTGTCAACAAACACTCAGAATAACTTCCGGTCCAAGGTCACCTTTTTTACGAAGATATTCATCTTCATCGTCTGCGTGTATTATTGTCTTCAACTGTTCGGTGGGAATATATGAACTCACAGTCGTCGTATTAATCACCTTCTCATCTGTTATTGTACATGTAGCATTGTTTGTGGAGACTCCCAGAGATAAGCAATCAATGCTTCTACCGAAAGAGGACGCTCACAGGTGAAGCATACAGCAACAATTGATTCATTGATATATTATTTTGCCTCCAGTTGGTACATGGATCATGCCCAGAAAACACGATCTAACACATCATCATGCATCGTGAGTTTTAACTGTAATTTTTCAATAAATTTTTCCCTTCTTGAGCGTTGACAAAACTATAAACCACAGAATATTGACCGAACAGAAGCCTTAACGCCGCTTAATTCGTGATGTCTCGGCATTTTTCGGAATGACGCCATAAGCCGAGCGGCCGCCATTTTGCAGTGAGCTCACCTTCGAATGCCGATCGTTGCGTCTCAGTAGTAAAATGGGGAATTGTGAGAAGAAGCTCTTGTGAGAGCAAATGTGAACATCATTGAGCAGCTGTGCCACTTAGAGGAGTTAAAAAAAATGTAACTGAAGATGGACTGGCACGGACAAAGACCATAGATACCTTCATCTCATCATATATATGCGAAAGATCAATGCCAGTGTAAATTGTGATCAAGGACATGGCCAACTGCCAAAAATTTTAGACGTGCATTGCAGAATCAGAGTTTATCATTATATTAAACTGCTCAATGTTTCCGACGCCAAAGTAAAAAAAAAAATTATTTAAAAAAAAAAAAAAAAAAAAAAAAAAAATAGTGGAAATGAACTAACTAAATTAAAGAAACTGAATTTATAATTTTAACCTGCATGAGTTGTCAAATGTACTATTCTTTTTGGAAACCACTAGTGAACACGCTTGGCGTGTGGCCTTGTCCAGTTTTAGTCAACACGCCCAAATTGAACCCTGGTACCGAGCTCTAGTCATTTTTCAGTGTATAATATATAATACAGTGAATGTATTATACAATGTATAATGCAATTGTAATACAAATACAAATATACATTGATGATCAGAAAACTCAAGATTCGGATAACGATCGAACAGTTAACGCAAAAGTAAGCACAAAATACTCGAGAGACGAAAGTGAAACTGACGAATTTCAATTCGAAGAATCGACGCGACGTACGGCGGAGGGGTCAAGGCAAGATGGCGGCCACCTGCTGCGAGTTAAAGGCGAAAGTGTCATTGTTGATGACGTCATACCCCGAGGCGCTTATTCTGTTTGGTCAATGTTCTGTGCTATAAACAAGCTGCCAATGCATCTCATTTCATCTTATCCAGCCAGTGCACATTATCATTCATGCATCATCGACTCTTGAAACACAACAGCTGTCCACCATGCTTCAGACTCTGTTCTTTCACCGAAAAAGACCTCTTTACTTACATGTTGTGGCAGATAACATTGTGATAGATGTCATGAAAACTCTGCTCTTGACCTGGGATTTAAATTCAGGTAAAAGATTAACGAAACGAAATATCAACGCATGGAATATCTATTTGCTTGTCTTTTCAGTGAATACAAATTTCTACTCAACAGTGAGTACACAGCTCACCTTTATTGTTTAATCAGGACGTTGCAGGATGTCTTGTCTCAATAAATTTTTCATCAATATCATTTTTTTTTCTTCAGGATGGGTCTGATGACCATCCGTTTTCCTTGATTGATCAATTGCCAAAATCTATCGAGAAGGTAAATTTACAAATTTAGTAACACTGACAACCATGGTTCATTATGGACATGTTCAGGTGATCTTCATAAGTAAACTCGTTTACTTACTAAATGATGTCGGACTAGTGTGGGATATCTTTGATAGCTTTTCAGCTACCCAGGTGAATCAATCAATCCTAGGTAATTCCATATTTATAAATAGAGACATCATTCCAGACTTTTGGAGCAATTGCCAACCAGAAAACCCAGGTATACGTTTTAACGAAACAATAAAATCAATTCTAAATCTGGGAATTCTTTTTGATATTTGCAGGGCGGCTTCTACACCGATATTATGTTGTTCCACATGGGAAGATTGTGGGCCGAACTTGAAAGTGGAAATGCCTCAAGCCTCAAACATTTAATGGTAAAACCGCTGTGGATGTTCATTCTCGGTGTATTTATGCTTTTTGTAACTTCCGATGCTTGTCTTGGGCCTTCAGCGAAAAGACCACAGGTGAATATTTATTATTGAAGGCATGGTTACCTTAATAACAATGCGTATACTTAACAGGCTCTGGTGCATGGGCCCCTGATGAAGCAGTTCTCTGGCCATCGAACGATCGAGAACATGAAAGAATACGCACATCTGATCACCCTTCAAGATTTGTCTTCTGTCGCATTCATCAACTGCGCCAACAATCGACAAACAAGTTATTTCCCAAAAAAATCCGACAAGTGCTCGGAATTCCGCTATGCGACTCCGTTAAAGAGGAAAACCCATGTGAATTATCTAGGTCATCCCCTTGTTAGGAATGAAAAAGAGGCAAATGACGTCACGCTTGTTACCCAGCTCACTGTTGATAGGTCAGTTTCTTGTGACGTCACTCGACCAATCAGAATAGAGATTTACTTATTGGTAGATTTGGCGTTCTAGAGAAGATGCTGTCAAACTGGGAAGGACCTGCTAGTGTTGTTTTCCACGTGAAACACTCAGATCTTTCTGTACTCGACAGCTTATACACAAAATCGAAAGTTCTCAAAGATAGGAAGAACGTCTCGTTTCACCTGGTTTACCGGCGTGGGGTAAACACTCAACTGTTATATAATTCTCGCACGATTTATGGTTATATTTAATAGGAATTTTATCCCATCAACTACCTGCGAAATGTTGGTGTGAATCAATCAAGAACACCTTATACTATTTTTATTGACGTGGACCTTGTACCAAACCCAGGCATATACCAGCAAGCGAAGGTTTATATTCAGCAAATGCTCAAACCAAACCTAAAAGTGGTAATAATTACAATGCCTCATAAATATACATGATAACTCATGAATATGCATGATATCCCTATACAGGCGCTTGTCATACCGTCCTTTGAAGCCATTGAAGAAAAACTGACATTCCCGAAAAACAAAGCAGAATTGCTGCAGCAGATTCAGCAGAATAAGACCCTACCTTACAAGTAATTATTTCATGTGCTAAATACATAATAATCTGCCTGCTTCTGCAGAATGCACCGAGGGTGGAATCTGGGTCACAAACCCACAAATTTCCCAAAATGGCTGACAGCAACCGAGCCTTACGAGGTGTGTGTCATAACAGAGTATATACCATTTGAGTAACATGGTGGTGATAGAAAAAATGAGCTAATCATTTACTAAAATTTCTTTGGTTTAGACTTACCTGAGCTTGGTTCAAACAAGGTTTTGCTGTTAACACTAATTGTGTAGAACCCTCAACCATAAATTAACGTACTCTAATGGAAAGACTGCTAACGCAACAGGCTCTTTGGAGGGATGCCTTCGAACCATACACGATCACCCAGACGGATCTCATGCCTCCGTACAACGAAGACCTTTTCGAGAGAATGGGCGACAAGATTGCATTTGGTCGAGAGTTACACGCACGGGGGTGAGTGCAACAATGGGTATTATGCATCAGTGCTCTTCAGAACAGGGCATGGTTATTGCATGGTTCACTTTGAATTGACTTTGCCAGAAAATAGTGGACTCTGTGCCATTTTAAGCATAAACATGGAGGTTTGGTTGTACAAACAAGATGGGAATTCGCCCATGAAAAGTTGTCCCTGTGTGTGGCCTGTTGCCATGGCAACCCTGTAATCCGCTCTTACGATTATCGCAGAATCCGGTTTTTGCGAGCCGGAAATGCTCAAATTTTTCATAAATTAATCTTTTAGCAAATTTGGGCTTGGTGTTTTCTGTTCTGTATTTATACTCGCATAATTGTTTGAATTCTATGTCTGGTAGACGATCGAGTATTTATATTTTGTGCGAAACTGCGGTTTGCTCACTTAGGTGATCCGTTATATTTTTTTTTTTTTTTTTTTTTTTTTTTTTTTTTTTCACACTGGGGAGATGTCCCATCTTGTCCCATCTTGTTTGTACAAATGAACCTCCATATTTATGATCTTTAGTATTTGAATACCATGGAGCAGTCCAAAATAACTTAGGGGACCGGGGCCTCGATCTCCATTACCCATCGTATCATAGATCTAGTAGTAAATATATATCTGCATTGTATGCTTAGCGAGCGCATGATATGTTTTTTTTTTCGTTTAAAAAAAAAAAAATTTATCCAAACATGTGCAATTTAGCAAACAATGGCAGTTGTTGGTGACCGGAACAAAGATGTTTTTGTGTCACCTGCAATCAAATGGGAACGTGAAAGAGAAGAAGAAAGGGTATTAATTATACGTAATTATACGTAATTATACGTAATTACAATAGTGAGAGGAAATACATGAGAACGATTAATACTGGTACTCAATGAATGTTTCATATATTATAATATTCTTCTAATACCTGCTGAACAAAATTGTACTTTACATCCATCAGGATCCGACCCTTAACCTTTGAACTGACCGCCTAACCCGAAGTGCCAACGCCGCATGAATGACCTGATCTTTGTGTTTCGTTTACAGGTTCAAATTCATGGTGTTACCTGATCAATACGTGATCCACTTGATGCACGCAACGAGCGAGGGAACCAATATGTGGATCAATGTGCCTAATTACCAAATGTGATTACATAATCATTTTATTGCGATATATATTTTGATTTATTATCAACTTATTTAATTTGCAGATGTGGAAGTGTTTTGTTTGAAGAATTCCGAGCAGATCTCAAAAACCAACATCCAAACGTTCAATTCTAGTTTTGTGTTTTATATTTGCCATTCGTGCATTTTATATCCAATGACTTTTTTTTTTCCGTTGCTATTGATTTTTTTTTTTTTTTTTTTTTTTTTCCAAAATAAAAGAATGCTTATTAGTTGGCGAACTATGTTTAATGTGACCTGATGTTTCGCATATATCCACCCGCTCGCTTTTATTAGGAAAATATTTTTTGTGATATTTTTCTATAGCGGTTATGCTCGTCTGTCTATTTTTCATTCATTTTTGCAAAGTCAATGAATGGGGGCGGTTGGGGGGGGGGTGTTCGTGATACATCGTGCATTTAAGCTAACTTATTGTCATGTGTTTTGATTCGATATAATTTGATTAGATTTAACTCTAAAATTTGACACAAAAGAACAAATTACTGAAATTTAGGCATTCCTGTCAAATTCAAGCAAAGATCAAAATGCGATGGGATTCCTTTTCATTGAGGCTGAAATAAGTGGTTACTGGCCGATATTCCACGCATACAAATAATTATATCGCAGCAAAAAGACAAATTGTGATTGTTAGTCGATGAAGGGGGTATTTGGGTTGTACTAAGCATAGCCTTTGATATGAGCTTTCTTCCTAATTACAAGATGGGACATTCTCCCTATTGTAAGAAGTGGTCACAGCGGGTCCCTTAGCTGAGCCACTCCCAGTTTTGCACGAGTTATAAAATTAAACTTTAACTGACATAATATTAATACTAAAATTTGAGTAAAAATACAGAAAAGACAAAGCAGAGCCTAAATTTGCTGAAAGATTGTTAAATTGTTCATAATTTGAGCGCTTTCGGTGCACAGATACGAATCGAGTGAACGAATGACAGGGTTGCCATGGCAATAGTTTACGCGAATAGGAAGTTGTGGGACACAAAATGACCACTTTTCATGATGATGTAGGATCTTGTATACTAACAGGAAGAAGCTCCTCTCCATATCTATGGTACCAATTGACATTTGCATCTTGAGAAAATGACCCTGATGGCGGAATTCTCGTTTGAAGGGTTCCAAGTCCTGCGCTGAAAATGCTTCGAGTATCTGCGTCAAATGTGACAATGAAATGACAATGTTACTTTTCGTATTCTCATATAGCAGGAAAAGATTGGCTTGTACACGTCTCCGCCTTCCTTTATCTAACGCAGTGAATGTCAAATTCGGAGATTTTAGATGTTCTTATCTTTATACCTTATACATGTGAACGGCAGTATATACATATATATATATTGATAAAAGTGCTATAAAGTTTTTTAGCATGCATGTATATGATTCGTGTTGCGTTGACATGCTAATAATTATGGCGCGTTATCTTATCATACTTGAGAAGGGATTAATCAGTCACGGATATCATCGGTTCTTATGACAACGACGATTTTCTCCCTTTCCCTCGGAATGACTGCATCTGCAGTAATAACTGTTTTCCCCCTTATATCCAGCATTGCATATTACCGTTGCATTGCTTCTGCATAAGACGTTATGATCTCAAATGGATGACAGAACTCACTCTTGATTCACTTCCTTAAAATAATGTTTTTTAATCATAACGGCTTTTATTGCGTAATATTATGTGATTAGCAATTACATACTGATTCTTGAAGAGCATGGAATTACATGTATTGGCGGACTTGGGATGAACTACATGTAAATATCCCGATATAAACAAAGTTAATCAACAAAGCATGAAAAATTAGAATTAGACAGAATACTTGAATTTCACAGCTGACGAGTAGACTAGAGTAATAATTACATGCAAATCTCAAATGCATAAATGGCGATTCGGAGAACATCAATTCTTAATATCAAAGTTGGTTTTCATGAAATCTGCCAAGACTTCATGTGGGCAGTTTACTCTGATTCTATTTGTGCGGTTGAAGAAAGTGGACCAGATACTTCTGATTGGCGTCGATCAGGCATTCACAAAATTTCGCTAAGTCTTGGTCAGTTTTCTTCTCCAGGTGATCAAGGAGAGCGTGCACTTGTCCAACACGCTCCCGGTTGCGCTGAAAAAGGCAAAATCAATCAGTGACGACGCAGTGTTAGAAGGGGTTGTTTTGTATATTATGTTTGGTGTGTTTTGTTGTTTTTTTGTTGTTTTTTGTTGTTTTTTTTTTTTTTTTTTTTTTGAGAAGGGGCCGGGGTGTGATTTACTGTCTAAAATCCTTTATTATTACGTGGAGTGCATAAAAAAATAAAACAAGAATCAATCAGAGATGTTATCAAGGAAAATTTTAATTTTTAAATTTTTGATTAAGCAATTGATTAACCTTGATCAAGAAAGCATGAACGTAATCGCAGCAATATTAGTTCATGATACTAAACTATAGTATATGCTTCAATTTATGATTTACAGCAGAATTGCGCAACCAATGAGCTAAATATGCATTTCTACTTGTCATGACTTTACATTATCATTTAATGTATGATGAAAACTAATGCAATCCAACAATTATAAGGATTTTTAATACAACAGCATATAGGCTGTGCAGAACCATCGAAAGTGCCAGCCAGATTGTTTGACTCAATCTGCATGTTGACAGAAGTTGACATATTTATGGCTCTATCAGAGATCAGCTGGGCTCAGCCCAGTATACTTGGTATGTGCATTGGATTGATTTTATTGTACAATCAATTTTTTTTTCATTGCACATCAATTTATGCAATTAAATGCTTTAATTACCACAATGACCTTGACCTTGGTGCAACCTCATTTAAACTTATAATTTCATAAGATGGCTATACTAACAATATACTCTGCAATTTTCAGTGCCACAACCCGCTTAACAACCGAGATATCTGCAGTTGAAAAAGTCATAATTGCTATTATGCAAGATTACGCAAGAACGGTCCTTCTAGGAGCCATAATAATTCCGAGCTTTATTTCACATATTAATGCACTGAATCATTTAATGCCAGTTACGAGTTGCTAGCATTACTAGTCAATGAGTTATTGTCGACCAAAATTTCAACTTAGAAAAATCACTGCGACCTTGACCTTTAACCTTTGACCTTCAAACTTTCTGTGTTAATCCGTAATAACTTGCTTCATTAATATGTGCAGCTTACTAATTGACAGACATGAGCAAATTCAAAATATTCAGTTCCAAACTTTGTTCAACGGAATACCGAAGCAATGAAATTGACTTAGTTATTACTTAATTATTACTTAATAATTATGTATTCCGACCGAAAAAAACACAAATATTCTGAATTATCACATTTCCTTCTAAGACTCAACAGCACACGTAGTATGCAACTCAGAAAAGTTACAAAATTTACGAAATTCGAAATAATCATCAATTTATGCAATTAAATGCTTTAATTACCACAATGACCTTGACCTTTATGCAACCTCAATTAAACTTATAATTACATATAAGATGGCTATACTATCAATATACTCTGTAAATTTCAATGCCATTTTAACAACCATTTAAACGACAGCACATATATCAATCAGTGGTATACTTGCACTTCGTATGGCTCCGCATTAATTTCAGCCACAATCCGTATTTACCATGACGCAATTCCGCGTCTTGAAAATAGCAAACGTTTTATTTGAAACGTTTTGATTAACTGGTGGGTTAGGAATAAAAGGGCTAATTCAAATGCTTTTAAGAGGTTCTTACGATCAATGTTCGCCAGATTTTGAACACAAATAATAAATTGTCTAATTAACATAACATTACATCAGGTGGAAGACGATAACATTGTGAGTTTGGAGCATGCAAAAATCGTTACGATGAAAACCGGATGTTATCAAAAATGCAGTTCTCATCAATTCGCGTGAATACGTGGCGGTTGCATGTGGTGTAACTCTGCGCTGGCGTATTGACAAGAATCTGACCATTCTGATTGGATGAAATTTGGACTGTCCAATCACGAGTCGAAAAAGTATGTCTGAAGTGATATCAATGGCGTCCACAGACGCCAACCAACAACGTATAAATAGTACTATTGGAATAGATTTGATTTTGAAAGGAAAATAGAAATTTACACGTGAACACAAATATTTGTAATTTGAGTTCTCTCAAAATTCAAATATATATCTTGTAATTATAAATTTGATCAATACATTCAATATGATCGTCATATAATGACAATCATAATGCAATCTTTCGCCCAAATAGAACAATATAGTGAGATACAACTCATCATAACGTTAAAATGAACCACAACGCACAATTTCGAAACGAAGTTATCAGCACAACCTCCGGACTCCTGACTCTCAAGTAGAGACAATGGTTCATCAGATCACAAGTCAGGTCATAATATTATAGCCTTTTTACATCAGGACTTGTCTTCACACGGGACGTAGCGATGAGGCGTCAAGGAAGTCCAGCCTTCTCCAAAAGGTCTCTCAGTTGGATCCACAAGGTCCGGACCACTTGGGTATTCGTGATCTGATCTTCCTGACGTCAGCACTCTGTCTCCGCTCTGCTTCCCTGGCCCAAAATGAGCCTAAGTCCTTCCCGACAGGTTGTGCAATACCGGAAGGGGGGACAGTGGGAGGCAAACTCCAGAAGTTGTAAAAAAAATCAAGAGGCGTTGTGAAACCCCGCCATCTTGTTCTTGTGCATGCAAGTTCATGATTCACCGAATGTTATAATTCCTCACCTTAATATGCTTCTCCTCAGCGCTTGTCATGACGCCAATCGACTTCATGTTTGTCCACATTCCATGCAACACAACTCTCTGAGCCAACAGCTCGCGATTTGCACTCAACAAATCCTGGTAACGGGGTGACAGAGGCATCATGCGATGATGTGCGGTTTAGTATGGCTGCAATTCCCCTCCAAATGCGATTGATATTGGCCTTATCATATATACATGCAATATAATCACGTAACATAACACATTTGTGTTATATGATAACATTGCATATGCTTGTGTGTTGCTATTATTGCTTCCTTATTCCTGACACTTCGATATAATTTCGCTTCTTTTTCTTCTTTAATAATCTGTGCCAAACCAGAGAGAAAGGGGGAGTAGTGTAACATGTATACATGTATACAAGTATAATAATGTCGCATGCATGGTTTAGTGTCCCCTGTGAATGACGTCACGTCCTGTCGTGAGGGGCAATTATTAATTGGTAGTCAGTACACGAGCAAAACGTCTCTAAAAAAAACCTAAAAAAAACAAAAACTAAAAAAAACAAAAAAAAAAAAAACTTTAGACTGGATTATAAAAATATTAGACTGGATTATACCACTCAGTGAGTCTGCCAGCCAACCAACCTTGTGTATTTGGTAGCATAATCCGTGTATAAATAAACACACAGCATATATCCCTCTTCACTGGTCCCCTGGTCATATATATAATGACACAGGCACACACTGATGGCAGGCAGTATCTCATTGGCTGCTATTTATAGTAACATTTAGTCAACTGGTCATATTCAGCACTGCTCTCTCGAGTTCGTTATGAGCCCAGTGCTGGTGACCTCACTTATGCCTCAGCACTACACGATTTTATATTATTAAGAGACACCCATAATTCGCCAACTGAGCACCAGCACTTCTCCGATATTGTGGATTATATATGCACCATGTGATTACATTGTAAGAGTGTCTATGAGTTTTGTTGATTTTTGTTCTGTATGTTTGATTTTGATTTTGAATTTTTTTTTTTTGGATTTTGGATTTTGATGTTTTTTTTTATTTATTTATTTATTTATTTATTTATTTATTTATTTATTTATTTATTTATTTATTTATTTATTTATTTATTTATTTATTTATTTATTTATTTATTTATTTATTTATTTATTTATTTATTTATTTATTTATTTTTTTTTTTTTTCTGTTCATTTTATACCACTTGTGTGTATGCATAAAGATATGTATTATGTATTCATTTTCACTCACCTCGCCTTGTAAGCCATCTTGGGAATTCCGAGTGACGTCAGGTGAAATCGAGTGAAATGAATGTACCAAATTAGGGGGGATATTTCATCGGTGTTGACATGTGGAATTATCTTGAATGCATATGTTCTTATTGTGTACTATAGAACCCTCTTGAGTCATTGATCATCTCAATCTCACTGTATATGTTATATAAAAATTAGCGTTTGGAATAAACATTGCTCGCACACAGCTCTGGGTATTCTCTTTATTACAGGTGTGTGCCGGTGCTTCTATTCAGTAGCGCCCGGGACCAATGAAAGGTCGCTCTCGCCATTCACATAATGTTGAAGTCTCGTTATGAAATTTCATAACGCCTCCGTTGATTGTCGGCCGTTATGATTATTCTTATGAATCCGGGTTCGCGGTGCGTAAAACCCTGATTCGGGATTTCATATAATAAATAATTATATACCTCAGAGAATGCATACATGTTGACTACGCGCGCTATTTTCGTTGTTTCAATCCGATAAAACAGCAAAGGTAAGGTAGTCCTAGGACTAGCATTCCTACCAATTTATCTGGAAATATAGCTAGTCGGACTAGCTATCCTGGCTATGTCAAATATATTCTATGGGGTTTATTATGGGCTCGTCATGGGTATTGTTTTTAACTTGACCTGTGGATTATTCCTTTAAATTGACACATGTGGCGACGAAATCCCTAACTGGGTTGACCATATTTGACCACCATAAACATCGTCGAACCTTTGTCGTACGTTTTATTCCGCCCCTGAAAGTATAAAGCGTGGATTGTAAAAAAGGAAGGGAGTACAATAATTGTTGAGAAGAAATTAAAAATAAAGCAGTATAAATAAAGTATAGGCCTACAGAGACGCACGTGTGGAAGCGTAAATCATCTTCTTATTCAAATGCAAATATACTTCCTTTTGTAGAGTAAATTTCATGTAAAATTCACTCTCATTTTCATCAATCACAAAATAGTATTTGGGGGGATATAAGTCAATGACGACTGGCTCATCTCCTTCTTGTAACCAAGTCTCAGTGCCATGACAGAGATTCCTTTATCAACAATGACTTCGTTCAGCATCACTGCTTTGTTGACAACGGAGCGTATGCGCAAGAGACCAAGGTCAATCGTTTGTTCGGTATTCCTTTTCTTTGAAGCCTGCTGATGCGAAGATCTTGCATTGAGGAGTCCA
>KB292140.1:27917-41781 GCA_000328365.1 Capitella teleta
GACGACACATGGAAAGCAAGAAGTCACTCGAAGCCTTATATATATATATATATATATATTTTTTTTTATAAATCCAAAGAAGAAAGCAAATAGTCAAGAAAAAAAAAGAAGATGAGAAATCCACGAAGAAACCGCGAAAAACGTTTGAAAAATGATGCAGAAATTCCAAGTGTCGCTTTTTTCGTTATTTTTTTTTCTCTCCTCTTTTTTCTGTTAACTCATTAATTACCATTATTGTTATGGTGATTAAATGATATTATTATATTATTATTAAATGATTCTCGACTAAATACAGACAAATATATTGAAATATATGTCAAATTCCGTCTAACACTCGACAGCGCACGCTTCCACTAAGAAAAATATCGAAATTCACAAAATTCGAAATAATCAAGAATTTATGCAATTGATTGCGTTAATTACAATCATGACTTTGATCTTTGAGCTAATTAATTAAAACTCCGTTAATAGAATGTACATGCTAGCAATATACTGTGTTAATTTCCATGCAACAGCGTGTATAACAATTGAGATATCGGCCTTTTGATTAATCGTAATTGCTTTAATGCAAGATTACGTAAGAACTGTACACCCCAGCACAGTAATAGGGCTATGCTTTGTTGTACATCTCAAAGCTTTGAATTGTTTGGTGTGAATTACAAGACCGTAGTTTAAATAATAACTGAGCTATGATTGATCCCGTTTGAAACTTTGGAAATTCACTGTGACCACAAATTCCGGTGTAAGGGCGTTCATATAGTCCTTCTGAAAAGGTACTTCTAGGAATAATAGCTGCTGCCAAATCTTGCAAAGTGCAAGTAAAATAACGTGAACGAATGCAGCGACACAGCAACATTTCATGAGTTAATTGACTGCAAGAACACAAGTGCAGTTGATATCAGACACGCGACGTCCGGCGAAGCTAGTACACGTAATACCACAAACATACCTTCTTTTTGAATATCTTCTCAACTTCAACAGCTTGTGGCGTTTGATACAAATTGTAACTCATCTTCGGGAGAAATGGGCGCCGATCTTCGATAATCGCATCCCGAATAAACTGAACTACTTCCGGATCATCCTGCTCTCTTTTGCCCTTTGTTAGGGCTGCAAATCTCTCAGCAATGCCTGGATTCAATGGCAACATGTCCCGCGGGATGCGACGCCCCTGTGGGGAAAGGGGGTTTCCAGGAATCTCTGACTTTGCAAGCAGCGCATCCTTTAGTAGATTGGCCGCCTTCGCGTAATAAACGGCACTTATGAAAAACAAAGACAAGATGACAACTACAAACAGCTTTGAAAAAATCCCTGTGAACTGTGCCATGCTTTTAGCTGTGCGGTTTGAACACTTTTCTATCAGAGATATGCCTCATTTTATTTTATCCCAGCTTTTATATGCCGATCAATCGGTGAGTCACACCTTTCCCTTCGCTTCTCGCTGTGAAACCGTTGTTAAAGCGAGATCTCGTCCAGCATTAAACGCTGTGCGAGATCTGGCTGTTCTGTGGAATGCGTACACCATTGTGATCCAGCCAATTACCTAGTATATTTGATAAAAGGCTATTCAACTATAAAAAGTAAATACTCTGAGGCACATAGCGCGGTTTTAGAGTAAAGTGCACTTTTGTAATACATTACATAAGGTTGAAAAATCCTTGTTACCTGTGAATATGAACCACCCTATATATTACAATACACGTCGTTCATTTTAATATGGTTCGAATGATTCATGACCGATGCATAAAAACATACCCAACAGACACGTACATGTCGTCATGATCAGTAATGTATGCGCAATGCGTTACCTATATTGACCATTAAATTTAGCAAACGCATGCCGACATCTACCTCGCTCGATCAGCATTCTAAGTGTGCTGTTGAAAGCAGGTTTTAATCGAATTTCATGCACATGTATTCGCATATTAACTGCATGAGAAAATACGCGTCGCGTTGCCGTGGCTCATCAAGACCTTTCTCCACCGAACGTGTGTTTATTTTACAGAATATTATCATCATTATACAGACTGTTCAATAATCACGTACGTACACAATATATATATTCATTTGTAGCTCAATGAATCGATTACATGCATCGATCACGGCTGCGCACACACGGAAAACTAGAGGTACGGACATGATCCAAATTTGTACCCTAGGGTACAAACCTTGGTCGAGGGGTACTAAATGGGAAAAAGAACCTCTTATGACGAGGGACCTTAACTTCCTTAAGGTACACCATAGTATGTGAGGCTCGAAAAGTTTATGTTTGATTCTTTTTTAGGTACAGAAACGACACTATCTGTATTCTCCATGTACCCCAAAAATACCTATTGGACCTTTCATTGTATATACATGTATTGCAATATTTTTATTACATAGAAAGATGTAGGTGAATATAATATAATTGCAAGCTTATGTGAAACTGTTGGTTTCAACGTTGATTTGTGAAAAAAGTTAAATATGTTATTTTTGAAAGATTTATCTAAAATTTACTAGGAGTACTGACACTGACGATCAATAGGAGTGTCCTTCAAGGGAGAAAAAACTGGTTAAAAATGGACTTTGAGTCGTTATTTGATGCACCAAAAATGATTCCTATGCCTGGCCCACACAAGGAATATCATCGCTAACGATTTCGCGGGAGATATATTGCTAACTAGGCGTGACGTCAGGAGCTGTGATGAAACATCGAGTCCCCATCTTTTACAATGGGCCTCGTCATATCAGCGTGTCCTGCGACTAAACCCCTGGATATTTTTTTTATTTTATTTTTCGGAAATAGATAGAATAATCATTTTGCCACTAGTCAGGCGCGAAAAAAAAAATATTTTTCGCTATTTTTCTTATTTTAACAAGCGATTTTCTAGGACACCTACCATGTTTCTCATCCTGAAACGGTAAAAAGGTCAGCCAGAGTGCACCACGCATGCGCTTTCGTTTCGTAAACAACAAAGATGTCCTTTTATGGCAAAGATGATCTGCTCTGATTGGCCGAAATCGATAGCTTCACGAGGGGAACGGTACCAATCACGGCAAGCCTTCAGCTGACGTTTGCCTCCTATACTTCGTAATGGAAGCCATTCTCCCATAGGCCCAATGCTAACCCCGATATTCTAAATGCATTATTCCCTTACGCTTGCACCCAGGCATGGTGTTTTTGGCACGGAATGCTATCAATTAGTGCTATGAGTCAATAGAACATCAAGTGCATCGAAATTCCAAAGAGGACAACCGTAATAAGATGTGCAGTCGGAGGAGAACAAGTGTTGAATAGTGCCAAAAGAACAGTGCATGAAATTAGAGAGCAACCCGTTGATGTGGCTGCAGAATTCTGATTTTGCTTTTCTGGTGTTGTTATCGCTTAATTTTTTTCATACCTAGATGTATGGCTGGATTTTCCCTTGGGATGATGTTTCCATTAATTGTAATTAGAGCACATTGCGTAGGGCCTATGACAATGTTCACACTTTTTGAGCTATTAAAAAGTACATCATATTGGGAGGCGAAGTCTTCACATATTGATAACATTTTTTTCATCCTACTCACGGATGAGGCGATGATTGCGACGTCATCCGCGTAACCTAGGGCACCTGCGAAGCGATGGCCAATGTAGCAGCCGACTTCAGATTCCTGTAGTTGACTCAATAGTTCATCAACATACACACATCATGATAGCTGAAGATAGATTAAATCAAATGTTGAGGTATATAATAATATAATAAGCATAAAAAACATAAAATTAATAATAAATATTAAACATATCGATAAATTGATTGTCAGCAATTGCCTGGTTCCGATTTCGTTCGTAGGAGCATTTGAATTCTTCCAGAATGTTCTTGACTTGACGGTTGTCCTCCAAAATTCCACCAAGGTCCTTCATGAAGGTCAAACGATAATATGGATAGTTAATTAAACAGGTAGCATCACCATCATTTGGTTCCAACTTTTTACCACCAACTTATTGGGGGCACCGAATAGCACAGTGGGTTAAACCGCTGTCTGCAATCATATGCCGACCGTGGGGGTCGAGATCCCGGGTTTGAGACCCGATCAGGCCACGGGCGTTATGATTGTGAATTACAATTGAAATTCTTCGGTGACTCAGCAGTGCTGCCTAACTGCGCAACAAGGCCGGGCGCTGTGTACTACTGTCTATGGTGGTATGCAAGATAAAGAACCCTTGGGATTTATCGATAAGAGTAGGAGGAAACCCCGGTCCTGGGCCTTCTGTTCTGGCGCCCGTATCACCCGAATGGGTTGGGTGGAGCCGTAAAACCCCATCAATCACTCACACACCACCAACGTATTACATAATGACTCAGGTTTCGAATCGCGTTATTCTGACATCTGTGCAGGGCACGCGAGGCAGCGTAAACGACGTCTAATTGCGAGCTAATAAATATTCATGAGATCATCGTGACGTCACGGGTGGTACGTAAGTATTCTCTTACAGTGACAGCATAGGTTTTTGCATGTTGGGAGATTTGGGCCGCAGCAGTCCACTGTACATTTGGTCAGGCGAGGCACGCAGCATCGACAGCAACGATATACATGTGGTCAAATACGACGAAATTATCGAAATGTGCTGAAGAAATTGCTAACCAAGGACGCTGTTTAGTTTTATTTTGACGAAAAAGAAAAGTCGTGTCTGATAGAATGCTTGACGTAGTAAAATCCACTGATATATTCAAAAATGTTTTGATTTGATTTGGCGATAACAAGCATGAATTTCATGGCTTCGAGTTGCTCAACGCTGAGCGACGACTGCGCACTGTGAGGTGACCTTATTAATGCGATATATCTGGGAATATTTGCAGTAAAATGACCCGGTAAAAGGCCTGAAATACATGCTAAGAGGCTTCTCCAACTATATACGGACATTTTTTTCTAGATTTAGCCCGCGCATTTACCGAAAAACCCTGTTTGTAATCAAAAGTTAGCTCCCTCATGCAAGGAAAGACAGAAATTTGCAAGCAGATCTTACCACCGATGACTGGCTTGCTAAATGGCAACTCCTCGCGATAATGTTTGGAGCGCCTTTTACACATTTTTTACCGCAAAATTTTTTTTTTTCATACACGGAATCTTTATTTGTAATGTTATGTGGATCATCATTATATATATAATTTATTCCAATCGCAATTAAACATTGACATTATAGAAAGAACAGAAAAAGTAAATAAATAAATAAATTATGCTTAGCATGTACCATGGTAACGCCAACCCTTTAACCAGAAAACATGTGTTAGTGCAATGCAGATCTTCCAGTGTAGCCTATAATCGCTCGGCTTCACGACATGGAAACAGTGCTGAGAGACGCTCGGAGGTTTCTGCACGAACTCACGATAAACACACGATTCTCATATCGATAAAAGTCATTGCAACAACAACAACAAAAAAATGCATATTCTACGGAAGGAAGTAAAAGTAAAAATAAATATCAGAATAATATATCTTGACGAATGTTCATTTATCAGCATACATCTATAGCGAGTTTCAACCCAAAACCAAGGAAATCGATATTCTACATACGGAGGTTTCACTGCTGCTACAATGGTCTGAAACATTGATGAATGAACGGGGCATTTCGATTCATCTCCACGAAACAAGTGTTCAAAGATCGTCAATCTTCAAGGTGTTTGGCGACTTCAGTCCTTCATGCAACCAACCTCATTGAAGGGAACTGGTTCTAATGTCCGAAATCCACAAACGACCAAGAGCAAGAGATGGTAATCGTGCAGATACTATCTCAGATAGATATAATATCCTAGATTTTGCTGCCAAAACACCAATGAGCTGTCCAATCGAAAGCTGTCTGACCTGATATTCTCACCGATATCGGCCGAAATGTTGTCATTGGGAAACATATCAGTATTGTACATTCGATTGAGCTGCATATATGTCATAATACGTATAATATATAATTTTCAATTCAATTTTATATTTTTGGTTTTGGCTTAGTAATCTTGAGCAACAATTAAAGGTAAGTATCATGACATATTCGAACGGCTGTTGGAGCAAAATGTTTCTTTTGATTGAGATGATTCCTGAGAAAAAAAAAAAATACAAAAAAAAAAAAAAAAAATACAAAAAAAACAAAAAAACATGACTGCTTCATCATGGATAGGCAGGAAGATGATTTCTCAATTAGGGATCATCTTTCATTCGTCACAATTTATGGTATATTTTATTGATGACTGAAATTTTACTTTCTTACGATTCTGTTCTTGGTATTCAGATCGATTTTATTTACCCACTGTTTTCCCTTTTGATTGATGTTTAACGACCAGAAAGAACGTAAAAGTGGTGTCATTGCAAACATGATCATCCATGAAGCGTTATTTTCAATTTCTTTCTCAGCAAAAGTTGCTAAAAGCCCCCGAAAAATGGTTCCGGTCGACGGTCTGTCTATGGCCTGATACGATCGGATTACAAAAAAAAAAAAAAAAAAAAAAGAAATTAGGGTTGCTACTTTGCAGTACTCTATCGAGTGTTATCATTGTTGCACTGAGTTTTGCGCGGGATACAGAATTATGTCAATTTCAAGATCATTGGGTCAAGGTCGGAATGTCTCTGAACGGCGCACATTTTTCACGTTTGAACCAGCGTCGATGTGAAGTTGTGAGCTCATCAAGCGGAATATGATTGCCAAGCTGCAATCAAATCATCAGATGACGCCTGGTTGACTTCTGTCGTTTGCTAACATAATTATAATATAGAATTGTAGTCGAAATATTTACGAGGAAATTTCAAAAAGTTATGTAAATTATCAATAGTGTTCATTTTGGGTAGGCGGCATGCAATGGTGCAACTGGTTATTATTGTAGCAATATGACTATAGTCACTATAACCATAAGTATGTCCTGGTTCTTATTTATGGTTCTTTCGTTATTTATAATCGAATAGCAAACGGGTCATATGGTTCGTTAAATCTGCCTCTGTTCTCTTAACAAAACGTCATGGGTCAATGCTCGGGTTCATTCGCCGTGAAGTGGTTGCTAAATGGTGCACGCCGCACATGCACTCGTTGCACTCCCCAGGCCCAACCTACCAGTGAAATGCCCTGTATACTTTTTTCACCCATGCATCAACAAAAGAGAGTGTCAATTGAATTTCCTGTTCTTTCTCGTTAAGTCTCTGAAGTCTTTGCACGAAATTAGCCATCAATTTTATTACATGTATTACATCCATATTAAGTACACCAGTCATTGTGTCGCTACTCTTGCTTACCTTGTCATTGCCAACAGTGTCAACGTAACTTTTCGTCGTGCCATTGACTAACCCGTTACTAACATGTGTAAGTGTGTGTGTAAATAGGTAAGAGAGACTTCCTAGATGTATGGATGATGCTCCCAACTAATCTGCTATCATCCATTTGTATTTCTTTGCCCTTTAACACCTGTCTCGAAGTGACCCACACGTGGTACCCGTGGCTATTCCCCATGAGGTTTGGTTTTCTCTGTGCATATTGAATCGGCTTTTTTCAAGCATGTCAGTCGTGTCTTGATATTTTGGCATCTCTTTGCCCTTTACCATGTGCCTCGGTTTTACCAACACATGGGCATCCGTGGTTGTTCCCCAAGAGGTTTGGTGGTTTTAGCCTTTGACGCGACTCGCATGTGAATGCGCTCGTCGCTTAGGTAATGTCATTGACGCGTGTCGGTGGTTGCCGATGCGCCGCTTCGGCGATGCTTCTTGCATCACTGCGGATGATGCGTGCAGTTATTTTCTAAAGGTTAGGGGCATAAGTTTGTAGACAATCTGCCGGCTTTACTACTTACCGATGATGATTGTGCTCGAGTAGCCATTCGATGTGCAATTTATTCTGCACATCTCAACCTTATGCGGTGAAAACCGCCAGAATCACACTGATCGCTTCCCGCAGCGTTTTTGTAATGTTTGGCCCTTAGCCTTATTTGTATCATGTACTGGTCGTCTCGTTCTTTCGCAGATCCAAGGGGAAGTCAAAGTCAAATTTCAAGAAGTCCCAAACAAGCACCAGGACGTCAAAAATAGACACCGCCGCAGACACGCCTAACTGCAACGAAGAGACTGTCGCAACGTCACTGGCGAAGTCTCCACGGAATTTGTGAACGCTGTCACTAACTGCCTGTTGAAGGGAAAGAGCCTGCGGTTCTCAACCCCGCCCCCTGCTGCTTCTGCTTCTCGTGTGTGCGCATGGAGCAAAGACGTTTCACCATGTAGATTCTGGAGACAGCCAACAAAACCCAGCAATTCACAACATCACCCATTCAACATGTTGTAATCTTTGGGGTGTTTCCAATGTCTGTACTGACCGGTACACTCCGAATACTGTCCGAATATAATTAAATTCGCAATTTGTTAAACCTTCGAATCATGAGCTTTAACCATTATTATTAACTTGTGACTTTGTACTAAGTGCAAAGACATCTTAACCATTCAAGTCTGTATGACTTATGCGAATACTCAAAGACCAACCGTTTTTGCAGGGCTTCTTGTAACTTTTGCTTTTGCCCTTCTGAAATATTAACTTTTACATTTTATCCATCGACTCATTTTTTATATGTGAGAATTTTTTATAGCGATGTTACCCACGCTATCGTAACTATTCTGATTGAATTGGACTTGCAAATGGAGGTCATCGTTTAAGCACTTCTCACCTATTCGAACCACGTTTTTAGTAGGAGGTTCGCTAGAACTCTCATTTTCCTACTACTGTAATGGTTTCTTTTAACGGCCATGGTTCAAAAAAAGCTCTTGCTGACACATAAATTCTACACTTCAAATAATGTTTCTTTTTCTTTGTATGTGCATGCACTACCTGGTTTATATGCGTGCACACACCGAAACTTCAACGTCTCAGAGGATGTTTATTGACTCCATTCTCTGGATGTGAAAGGTTGTGCAAGCAGAAGATACATAGGAATATTCATTTGATCACAGGTATTATTTCCCTGGCAAGACTCATTTTCTGACTGAAGGCACTCAATGTCGAAGTTTCATTTTGAGAAGCAAACATGTTATACGTTGGCTTCTCATAACACTTTCACTCAACATACGAGGCTTGTTCGAAAAGTTCTCAGCCTAGCTTAGAACGAGCAGTACCAGAGACGGAACATTTAGAGGTTAGATGGAGCAACTATTCACAGGATCACACGTAGTTTTGATATTTCTCTGGTATAATTATTTAATTAATTATTTTTTGATTGGGCGCATTTGTACTGATATCACGGTTAAAGGCGCATTTTGTTGGATTTGTGACCCTCTCACAAAACTTACTCGCAACATTTGATCGCTGATTTTAATTGGGTACATTTCATGTCTATTGGCTTTATATAATTGTGATGACAATTACATGGAATTCTGTTGGCAAGGAATTTAGTTAACACGAAACTTGTGCTCGGAAGGGGCATTTAAAAATGCCCGCCCATTTTTCATCATTCGAGCATCAATGACCACACAGCCATTGAAAAATAATTGATTCGCCACATATGTTAAATATTAATTTGTATTATATGGAAAAGATATTTACCTAAGGCATATATTGCTTTCTTAAAAGTTGCTTTACCGATAATTTAGTTCGTTATATGCAATTCACAATTGCTATGAAACCCGGGACAGTAGTTTTCTTTAAATCCTCTCGATAAATCTGATCTGATCTGAGTTAATCTTATATGCGTGGTGTGCGTAATTGTATACACCTACCCCTAAATGTCTATTGCAGAAGAAGAGGTAAACATTATAACAAGTAGTAGAAAATTAAGACGGGCGATGCATAGCTACATGCATTGCTTCTTCACTTGCTTTGATCGTAAAAAAAGTTTTCATCAAGGGTCACCAATAAAAAAATATTTTGATTGAATTGAATTGAGGACACCTTTTGTAAGCTTCTAAGTAATTTGCATAGGTGCAGCAAAGTTAGTCAGGGTGGAGTGGCATATTTTATTACGGGCTTTATACTGCATATGCACGAAGCACTAAGGCTTGTTCAGAGAAAAAGCAATAGCAAAATTTAAAAGAGAAGACATTTTATGTTCTTCACAGTCGTGTCTGCACTTGACATTGTAATTAATAGAGCATTAACCAGATTTGCGATGCTGTTATTTTTAAAATTATTACTAATATTATTATATAACAAGAAACCCATAAAGGTACGCCAGCGACGAATAAGACTACGCCAGTCTTTAGGGCCATCTTCAGATGGGCTTTGGTCTTACTTGATGCTCTGTGACAAGGGGGCTAATGAGCTAATTAATTAGAACCGATGATTACTGCTGTCAATGTGAAAATAGCTATTGGCGCAAAGTGTGTGTGTCTATGTGGCTATAAACTACATATACACTTGTGCCAATTTGGTGTTCTTCTCAAGGAACAATAGTTTAGACCAAGCGCCCCACTACTGACCGCACCCATCCAGAGCGGATTTTTTTTTTTTTTTTTTTTTTTTTTTTTAATAATCACGAAATGAATCGTAAGAGCAGAATAATACTGCATAATTATGCAGTATCCATTAGACTGAGCTTAGTGGGCTCCCTAATTGTTATGCATATGGCATGTTAATTGAGAAAAGCATACATATATTAATATAAACATTCATACATACATTAACATGTAATCGTATTGTAGCTGATCTGAGCCAACTGGAGAACAAATTTCCAGTTGGTCAACAACAAAATGGTCGGCTGACCGATTAGCCAGCCGTAAAGTGGTTCAGCCAGCACCCGATTCATATATTGGTACCCGTTAGGAAACTGGAACAGACGTCGATCTGCACCCGTTAGGTAGCAGACATATCAAGAAGAATCATGACAGTGGAAGTACATTTGTACATGTAACAGACGACCTGCCAGAACATGAAGAAAAAAGACAACTTGAACAAGGGCCAACACCAGGAGCCCAAGGAACTCATATTATTATTTTAGGTACAGGTATGTATTCCTCGAGTGGTCCCGGTCCGGTGTACTTGTGCAAATCCGGAAAAAAGCACCCAATTTGATACAGACCTTCTTTGGGTCATACCGAATAATATTGGAATTGGTGACCAAAAACATATTACGGAAACATCTTCTAATTAACGTTTTACTTAATTAGCACACCTGTCATAACACTTCCCCTAAATTGGTCACAATATGGCAATGTTTGTGTCATTTCCAGAATTTATGAAATCGCTAAACACAATAAGATTAAATTTAAACTAATCAGACTTGCCGTTAAATAATTCCAGGTGAATAAAAGTAATTAGCATGTATATCGATAGCATACATCCAAATTGAAGACAATTCATCAAATTTGGTTTATATCTTCCTTAGGTCATGTCTAGCAATTCTGAAAGTAGTGCTCGAAAAAATATTCCCCGAAACACCCATTAATCAGGGTTTTAATTAATGAGCACACCCGTAATAATATATTCGCGACATGAAAGTGGGGTGTCATTGCAAATACGATCATTCATGAAGCATTATTTTCTATTTTTATTTCAGCAAAAGTTGCTAAAAACTGAAAAGCACCCGGAAAATGGTTCAGGTTGCGAGTCGAGCACGAATATTTTGGCTACTCTTTGCCACTTTATGCTGGGTATCATGTGTTCTGCTGATTTACCTCGACCATGTTGATCTGGTCAGCTACCTTCCACGAAGCAGAAATCTCGCCATACAACCACATGAAATCGAGATTGACGATGCCAACTATGAGACCATTCTGTTGTGGACCCCATGGTTTCGTCAAAAGATGTGGTTCTTCGACGACAGAAACCACGGAACGGCATCTTTCAAGGAATGTCCTGAGTCGAGGTGTAAAATCACGTACGATCGTTCCTATTTAAACACAAGCTCCTTGGTGCTATTTCACTCGAGAGATTTCAATGCAAAGAATCTCCCTGACCATAGAATGCAAGATCAAAGGTTCATATTCATGAGTTTGGAGTCGCCTACCAACACGTGGATGCCGACGCATGGATCAACTAACACCATGTTTAACATGACCATGACATACATGAGATCATCTGATATAGTTATCCCTTATGGTAGTGTGATAAAAAGCAATAATACATCACCAGAGGTAAACTACGCAAAAAATAAAGACAAAGGAATATTATGGTATGTGAGCAATTGCTCCCCAAAAATTCGCCGGAACTTTGCGAAGGACCTAAGTCGATTGGTGGATGTTGATATCTTTGGAGGATGCGGCAAACGAGACCCTTGCAAGAGAAATCAAGCGTGTTTAAAGAAAATGATGAACCGATATCGTTTCTATTTGGCTTTTGAGAATTCACTGTGCACAGATTATATCACCGAGAAGTTTTGGAAGGCTTTGGACAGCGACATGGTCCCAATAGTTATGGGGGCATCCTTTGAAGAATACCAGAAAGTCGCACCTCCTTTATCCTTCATCCACGTCAACCAGTTCACATCACTGGAAGAACTCAGCGCTCATCTCATTCAGTTACAACACGACGACGGTGCCTACAACAAATATATGGCCTGGAAGCGCAATTTCACCGTGAAAGTACGCTCGTTCCCCCAGGAGGCGCCATGCTTATTGTGTTCAGAGGCGCAGCAAAGGGCACACAAGCGACCTCCGTATAACTTGAAAGAATGGTGGAACAAAGACAAGTTGTGCAGGAAATCGTGGTCATATGGTGAGGCTAGCTCATATAATCGGACCACAAAAAATGGAAGAAACTGATAATGTTTAGAAGCATTCCATCGCATGTGTTATAAGACTTCACTTTGATGATTGAAATAATAACAGCCGTAAATATACCATCATACTAAAATCACAACCACTCAACTTTTCACCAACATGCCAAAATTCAGCACCCAAAAAAGCTGGACCAAACAAAAAAAAAAAAAAAACAAAAAGTCTTAATTTAACCTTTAATCGAACTTGAATAAAACATTGCTTTGGTGACATTCATTTTTTCCATTCCTGAGCCTTGTAAATCCTATGATAGACGTATTAAGACAACCCTTTCCACCCTTTGATGATATCTGTTAATTAAATTGAATATATTTTAGTGAAACCGTTTTGGTTCGCGAAATCAAGCTGGCACAATTCTTACACCCAGCCACCATGGCGTTTGGAGCAAGATTGATCAAATGAATTCGTTCCAGCAAAATGAAACCCATAACATCACAATGCTGGTTAACTGCTTGACTAATAAGCGTATAACCATCTAAAACATACAGAGTGGGCCAAGAGTAGTCTATCTTTTCCATGGCGCCTCTCCGTTCGTTTAACGCTTAACAAGTTAACTAAAAAAAGCGAATCAATCGTAGACAAAAATTATGTTAAGTCTTTAATTTAATTGGTCGCTGGGTTAAGCGATGTTCAGAAGCGGAACAAACGAAATGACAAAGTTGTGAGTAGAGTGAATAGAGTGAAGAAGCGAGTGGATCTGAGCCTGCTGTGGAAGTCTTGGCGGGGGAAGCGAGGCAGCACGTGCGCTCATTAATGCTATATTTCGAGAGATTCGAGGATCGAGTCGAGGGCAGCGAAGCAAGAAAATAGAGATGGACTACGCAGATTGGGCGTGGTGGAACGGCTTTTCACAAGCAAACAACCATCACTGATTTTTACCAAAAAAAAAAGGAAATCTTTTATTGATCTCATGTGATCGTTTGTGAGATCCTTTTTACCTCCAGCTTCAAATATAATGGTATATGCTTCTACGTTAATGCATTACATGAGTTTTTGGGGTTTTAGAATGACACACAATTTTCATCAATTTGTTGTCTGAAATGTAATGCGCCCTATTCGTTAATCCGTCAGTCTCCTTGGGAACAGAAAAGGGCAGATTAACGGGGTCTTACTCTACTACTACTACTACAATAACTACTACTACTACTACAATAACTACTACTACTACTACTACTACTACTAC
>KB292149.1:14412-42346 GCA_000328365.1 Capitella teleta
ACGGGATTCTCTCGTTCTCCAGAATGATGACTTGGTCAGCCAGATCGATCACCGTACTGTGGGCTTCCATGAAGTCTAGCCCAAGTAGCAGGTCGTCAGATATTGGAGCAACGTAGAAATCCCACCGATACTCTTTTCCTCCCAGACGGAGTTTGAGGTCCTTATATCGGTGAGATCTCATCCCCCCTTCTTTCGCAGCCCCTTTCAAAAACACAGTTTTCACTTTGATTGGTGCTGGGTCAGCAATCTTTTCAAACATGTCTTCACTCATGACCGTTACCTGACTAGCAGTGTCGAGCACTGCCTTTGTGAGCACCCCATTAACCTTCACAGGGACAAGGAGATTCAGCTGTTTGGATGGATCACTAGCGCCAATTTCTACTTCTCGAATTGTGTCTTCTAATACCGAAAACGACTCACTGCATGCTTCCGTCTCCAGGGAGTGAGTGAGTGATGAGTGATTGGGGTTTTACGGCTCCACCCAACCCGTTCGGGTGATACGGGCGCCAGAACAGAAGGCCCGGGACCGGGGTTTTCCCCTACTCTTAACGATAAATCCCAAGGATTCTTTATCCTGCATACCACCATAGACAGTAGTACACAGCGCCCCGCCTTGTTACGCAGTTGGGCAGCACTGCAGAGTCACCGAAGAATTACAATTGTAATTCACAATCATTACGCCCGTGGCCTGATCGGGTCTCGAACCCGGGACCTCGACCCCCACGGTCGGCATAGGATTGTAGTCAGCGGTTTAACCCACTGCGCTATCCTCCGTCTCCAGGGACACTTTGGACAGGTCAAGCCGTGTGCTCATCCCGCCTTCAGTGTTCTCCATGACTGAAACCTGTGGAACACCAGACAAAGGCGCCCGTCTCATGGGCAGGTCAAGCCGTGTGCTCATCCCACACCTGAACCTGACATCCCTGGCTGGTTGACCATTCGCTTTCTCAGTTGGCCTTCCAGTGTTGTCCCAGGTCGGATTCCGGCCACAGAATCCGACCTTTAGGAGTTTAAAGGACGCGTAGGTGTCAATGACCTAGACCTGTAAGGGCCAGGGGATCGAGAGCTTCTCCTTGATTGCCGGGGACCTGTCGGGCAGTTCCTACTCAAATGTCCAGTTTCATTGCAACTGAAACAGCGCAACTCTCCTTGGCTCGGACACTCAGCCTGGAAATGTCCTTTTTGGCCACATTTGAAGCACTGCCGAGCAGGGCTAGGAGACCGTGATTTCAGTAACCCTGCCAGTTGTTTACGTATCTCGTTCATGCCATCCTTTAGTGCAGCCACCTCAAAGGATAGTTGTCCGTAGCGATCTTCTGGTTCAATTGTTGCCTGTCGAACAGATGGGGTGTCTTCGGGTTCTTCAAAACGCAGGACTTAGACTTTGCTCTGTCGCCAAGTAGAACGTTCTGATTATGCATGGCAGCATTCACAAGTTCCACAGCCATGATGACTGTTTGTGGGTTTTGATTCATGGCTGTAAGTGCTGCATATTTCTCCCGGCATCCCTTAAGGAATGCATCTGCAGCCACCGTTTCAATTATATGCATAGGAGCATTGGGAAAACCATGAATGGCCAACTGTTGAGCCTTCTCCGCAAATTCTTCAATAGTCTCATCTGTTTCTTGCTTCAAATCTTGCAGTTTGCGTCTCACTGTCACTGGGGGTTCCCTGCGCCCAAATCTTGCCTCTAGTCGCCTCACAAGCTCAGCGTAGTCCTCTCTTGCCCACTCAGGCAAGGTAGCAACAAAATTGAGTGCGATTGATGCGTACATGTAGAGCCCATTGGCACCTGTTGGCAATTCTGTCGAATTGCATGAGAAAAGAGTGCCACTCGACCCCATCTACTCTCCCATCGAAGGATCCCAGCTTCGGTACAGCTGGATGAGGGTCAGCCCGTGGATGCGCGACCCGTGGGTGAAGTGGGTCCTGCTCATGGGTCCTTGCCCTATGATTTAATGGAGCCTGACCATCGACCCGACGGTTCCAAGCTTCCTTCGGCTGTTGCTGAAACTGGTCATGGGGCAGAGATGGTGTCCATAGTTGCGAATCTGGTGCTCTGACAGGCCTCGGGAAACCCCAGTCACTAGTCGGAGATGTTTTGGCATCCTTCCTTTTGTAAACATCCAGCTGACTCCTCAAAGCCTTGTTCTCAGCCGCCATTTTATCCAACTCTACCTTGAGGAGTTTTAAGTCTGATAGCTGACCATGGTTGAAAGATATCCTAGCTTGTCCATCATCCTCACGTGGCGAGTCCCCTGCTCCCTCTGCATGGTCTGTGAAGACAATTCGGCCCTCCTCAATGAGGGGCCCCCACACAGTCGCTGGTATATCCGTTATGGACAACAAGTCTGTTTGAGTGATCGTACCCTTCTGGCGCCGAAGGTCGAGAATTAACTGAGCTCTGAAGGGTCCGATATTATGGAGGGAAGTGAGGTCATCTAATGTGGCGGTTTGTAAGATAATACTCTGCATAATGTTCGACTAAATTTTTTTTTTTTTTTTTTTTAATACTCTGTGCGTGTATGAACAACGTCAAACAATACTGAAGTAGTGAAACAGTGTTGGAAAAAAAAAACAACAAACTAATGATAGTCAGCCCTTGGTCTCAAAAGAGTGAACAATGAAAGTGCGAGAACAAGCACTGACTATAAGTACGAATGTCGAATATTAAATTGTAAATTTGCAATAGGCAAATGAAAAAAAAAATGGCTTGAATCAATGAGTGTGAGTGATTAGTCTCAGATGGCAATAAATACATTAACCAAGGGCCTGAATCTGAGTCATGAGTAGATCACGAGAAAAACTAAATTGAGATGAAAAAGGAGTGAGTTGAACACGCAAATAATATTGAGAGTAGGAGTGAGTTGAACACGCTAATTGAGAATATCGTGATTCAATTACTGTCAACTATGATAGGGACGGATGTTCAATGATAAGATGACAATTATTAATTAAGAAATCAATAGCAATACTTGGGGTTTGATATGCAAACTGTATTGAATAAATTCTTAATTAATACTAGGAAGGATGAAATAATGATAGAGTTGGAATTGGATTTGAGAATGGGGTAGAATAAATGATTCGATGTGGATATAATAATACCCTAGAGTGATACCTTTCAGTATAACTATGGAAATGCACAATCAAAGTCAAGGAAATTTAGGAATACCAAACGGTACAGGAGAGCACAGCATTAAACGCTAATGGTATACTAACGCTATTATGCTAATATGCCCGGTGGGTTTTTGCAAATCCTCGTCGCCAATGTAAAGAGTGGAGACTCACCTGTGATCGACGACGGAGTCCTTGGTGACTGGGTCATCGGCGGCGTAGTAAGTCTCCATGGGGAGCGACTGCACAGGCCTTTTATATGGCCCCACATTGGGCGCCAAAAAGCCTGGCAGAGTGGCGCCACCAAATGACCACTGGCGGAACCACAGCCAGTGGATCATAACGCCCAACAAAAATATTATACTTCTAATGGAGGTGAAATATATATTATGTTATTGGACGCTTCCCAAGCTTTCGATAGGGTTAACTACGTCAAGCTATTCCGTGCCCTGAGTGCCAAGGGTATGTGTCCGTTGATTTGTAGATTTCTTGTTTATTCTTATACCCAGCAGAAAGTACGCGTTAAATGGTGCGACCATACATCAGAACCATTTGAAGTCACTAACGGAGTCAAGCCCCCTGCTTGACTCCGTTAGTGACAGTGCTTTCACCGGAGTGCTTTCACCGACCCTTTTTAATGTTTATGTCGATTTCGTCTTTAAAAAATTGAAAGAAAAACGACTCGGTTGTCATTTAAACGGTCATTACAGCGGTGCTATAAGTTATGCTGATGACCTCACTTTGCTTGCTCCCACAAAACATGCTCTTCAAGTTATGTTGCAAGAGGTCAACACCGTGGCAAGGGATTTAGATATAAATTTAATGGTGCGAAAAGTCAACTTGTCGCTTTTAATAAACAAGGGCACATACCTACTACCATTTCATGCATGGGAGCGATTGTCCACTCAGTAGATAATACCATCCACCTTGGTAATTCAGTTGGAATTAATTCTGATTGTATTAGAGTTAAAAAATGTATTCGTGAAATGGTCATGCATTGTAATTCTTTATGTACATTATTTCCTTGTGTTGATATTGAGGTCAAATATCGTCTTTTCAAAACATATTGTATGCCTTTATACGGTTGCCAGTTGTGGCATTTAAATAGCTCAAATATCGAGAAGATACATTTATGTTGGTGAAAGTGTTTACGCCGCCTTTTTAATCTTCCAAGACGGACGCATTGCGATCTCATTCATATTATCTGTCATTAATCAAATTTTGAACCGATTTGCTAAGTTTTTACAGGGCATTCTTAAAAGCGTTAATATATTTTCAGGAAGCCTATCTGTTTTTAGTCTCAATGTTTCTTGTTTATGTTCAAAGCTGGGGATACCAAAGTTTCAGATCCCCGAGTATAATTTTACCGCAAGAACGCGGCAATTATTTTTTGTAGATGGCGCCATGCAAAGTCTTGGTGGCGTCATCAGAGATTTAATCCATTTGCGAGATAGCAACGGATTAATTATTTATTAATTATTAAGAAAAATGTATGAATTGAAATTTTATTACAAATACACAAACAATAACCTTCCAGAACATTTCCTTCAAAGCTACATTCAAACAAATCGACAAACGCATGCGCATCCTCGCCAAACAAGACACGAAAATATGCTCTCCATCCCACCACATAGACATCACTTTTTCAAATCAAATCTTAGATACACACAGTTAATAATTTACCTCCGCACATAAAATAACTCTGCCATACGCACTCTACCGATACATTCACTAAAAGAGCCAAAGCACACATAATTAACCAATACTCATTAACCAAAATATAACAACAAAGTAAATGTACTCAACTGAGTAATGCAAGGTCTTCATGTCACTGTGAGACAATTGTTGAGGCATATTGCCATCATGTGGTGTGTATAATATCTCGAAAGTTCTGCACTCCGAACCTGGCAGACGGTAATAATAATATATCATCTCCTTCAGAGAGGTGTCTTACAGGGTGAGATGTCTTACTGTTATCAATGTGGACAAAGTAAAAAAAGACAATGTCAAAGGCCAGCTGATTAATACTAACAAAATATGCAATATGAATATTCATTGTTCTTAATTATAAAATAACATAAGTAAATAATTATTCATTGTGCAGCTAAACTCATTAATTGTCTTTTTATGAACTCATTATTACATATTTACTTATTTACTTATTATTACATAATCTGCAAGTGCAAGATATAGGCCTACACAACCTACGATCTAATGTCTTGACTTGACCGTTGATCATCATTAATCAAGTTTTCGTCTTGACTTTTATTATCAGTTGTACAGAAGCAAACGTCACAAGGTGCTTCAGGAATCTTCGACTCACTTCTTTGGAATGAACGAGAGAATTGTTTAATTTAAATGTAAATAACGAAATACTTGTATAACGATTCATTTCTACCGATATTTGTGGAGAAATCAACGGTTTCAATCTTGGCTCGAATCGGCGTCTCGATCAAAATTTCCCTTAAATATTTTTTGAGACAACCCTAAGAGCATTATGATTTCACGTTCCTCGACCTTCACATGTTACTCTATTCAGAACAACTAAGATAGCCATTCATTATGCATGTACTTGAGTATTATCTGATCATGAATGGTTCATGGTGATATTTAATCATAAAAAGATCCAACTTCCTCAATTATCAGGTATCAGTTATTAATTCGGCTTTCGAGAAAAACCGTGAAGCTAATAATTATGGCCCTTATTACCACCGTGGATAAAATACTCCAAGCGCACGAGAGAGGTGAATTTGTAATTGGTATATTTCTTGACTTTCAGAAGACCTTCGATACTGTCGATCATGAAATATTACTAAATAAATGATCTATATATGGGATGAGAGGAGTGGCCCATAAATGGTTAGCTAGCTACCTTAACAAAAGGAACCAACAGGTGTCATTTTTCAGTGGTTCCTCCAGTAATCAAACTATCTCTCACGGGGTACCTCAGGGTTCCATTCTGGGTCCATTGCTCTTTTTATTGTATGTTAATGATATGGCTAACGTCTCGAACCTACTCTTCTTTATCCTGTTTGCGGATGACACTAACCTATTTATTTCAGGGCGTGATCTGGATTCGTTAATAGATGTAGTAAATGCTGAGCTAACAAATCTTGCTACTTGGCTGAAGGCCAATAAGCTATCAATTAACTATACAAAAACACAATACATTATTTTTAAAACAAAAAACAAACGTTGTCAATCCACAAAAGCAATTATGCTTGATGAACATGGAATTTTGAGAGTCACATCCACTCCCTTCCTTGGAGTTATTCTAAACGAAACACTAAACTGGTCCGAGCATATAAATAATATTCGAAATATAATATCCAAAGGAATAGGAATACTTTGCAAAGCCCGTAAAGTGTTTGATACCACAACTTATATAACTTTATACAATGCCTTCATATATCCATACCTATCATATTGCATTGAAATATAGGGGGGCACATATCCATCTCAACTAGCCACTTTAATAACCATCCAAAAGAAAGCGCTTCGTATCTGTACAAACTCTAACTATCGCGCCCACACGGACCCTTTATTTGCCCGGCATTCAATTCTCAAACTTAACCAAATCTACCAATTACAAACACTGATGATCCTCTACAAACACCATAGCAATCGTCTCCCGTCTCCTTTTCAGGATTTTTTTCACGAAAAACGATAGTCTCCACAACGTTGCCACCAGACAGAGCACTTGGTATTCGCTGACCAGGTTGCGCTTGACATGCTCATTTCATTCGATTCGGTACAATGGCCCTAAAATTTGGAATTCAGCCTTGAGAAAAAAAAATTTAATACTTCCCGACGACGCACCCATCTCCAGAATAAAAAAAAAACCCATCTCCATAATAAAAAACAAACTTAAAACGTAAATTCTTTGCTAATATTGAGTCCTGACTTCTCACCTTCTATTCTCTTCTCCTACCTCTCAACTCTCTTTCTCTCGTCCTTCTCCTCCCATCTCTTTCTGGGTTTTTTTATCATCCATTCTTCTTTTCTATATTATAATTTGATTTGTTTGGCATTCTTATTTATAACCACATCAAGTGAATTACAACTGTAATAGTATATACATGAGGGCCCATACTCCATCTGGGGTCTGCCCTTTTTGGCCAATATATATTTAATTATCTGTAAAAATTATTAAATTTGTATCTATTGCATCCCATATTCTGTTTGCCATTACCATTTGCCATCTAACATTGCATCCCATATTCCTGCAATCGAGAGCGCACAGGATCCATTCGCCGCATACAACAACTGCTTGACTCAAGTTGTTGATGAATTCGCGCCTGAAACAACCATCGAGGTGACCAAAAGAACTGATACCCCATGGTACAACGCAGAGCTACGTCATCTAAAGACTGAGTGCAGGCGCTTAGAAAGGAAATGGCGACGCACACAGCTGAAAATCGACCAGGAGATCTATCGAAAAAAATGCCGGTGTCTGCGGAGACTTCGAGACCGCACTAAAATGACCTATATATCATCAAAGCTACAGAATGCCACTTCCACCAAAGACACGTACAACATCTTGAATCAGCTCCTGCACAAACAGTCCTCCTCACCACTCCCACGGCATGACGACGAAATCGAACTGGCAGAAACGTTTTCCAGTTTTTTCAGTGAAAAGATCGAACGTGTGAGAAATGCGATTGGTGCTCATCCTGATCCTGATGTTACAATCGAACATCATTTGAGCACTGAAATCACTCCTCTGACCTCTTTCCGTCCAGTTTCGCGGGACTGGATCTCTAAGACGTTATCTTCCACAACCCCCAAGTCCTGCAATCTAGACCCGATTCCAACGGCACTGCTCAGGAAGTGCCCATCAGCTGTGCCCCTGCTTTGCTTCACAATCAACTGGTCTCTCGCGAATTCCACCATGCCAGACAGCCACAAGACCGTTCACGTGCGACCTCGCTTGAAAAAGACTTCCCTTGACCATGATCAGCTGAAAAACTATAGGCCGGTATCTAACCTCTCCTTTATTTCCAAAATGACGGTAAAAGCTATAGTTGCTCAGCTCAAAGACCATTGCTTTGTCAACAACATTGATGTCTAAATGCAATCTGCAATGACCTGTTGGATGCTGTGGACAGGGACGGCGGTGCAATACTTGTACTGCTTGACCTCTCCGCAGCGTTCGACACGCTTGACCACCCGCTCATTCTGCATGCTCTCAAGTACAACATCGGTGTGACTGATTCAGCCCTCAAATGGTTTGAATCGTACCTCACAAACAGAAAACAGCTTGTGACAATCGGCAGGCAAACATCGGATACAAAGAATCTTGTGTACGGAGTTCCACAAGGCTCCGTGTTGGGGCCCATCCTCTTCACGATGTACACCCGCCCTCTCAGTAACATCATTTCGAACTGTGGCATGAACCACCACCTCTACGCTGATGACACCCAGCTGTACATTGCAGTCAACGTTCGCTCGCCAACATCACTGTCTTCAGTGAAAGAAAGCATCCAGGAATGCAGCAACCAAGTTCACCGTTGGATGACTGCCAACTTTCTCAAAGTCAATGAAGAGAAAACCGAGGTACTTGTCATCACGAAACCCTCGCTGACTGAGATCGCACCCTCTTCGTTCAACATCATCGGAGAGACAATCACATCTAGTGCATCAGTCAGGAATCTTGGAGTCATGCTCGATAACAAGTTAAGCATGGCCGATCAAGTGAGAAACATCTGCCAAAAGTCATTCTTCCATCTCCACATGATTCGTAAGATCGGAAATTTCATCACTGAAGACGCCGCTCGACAACTTGTTCACGCCAATGTCATGAGCTACATTGACTACTGTAACGCTTTGCTAGCAGGATCTCCATCTTACCTGATCGACAGACTCCAGCACATACAGAACTGTGCAGCTCGCCTAGTGAAATGTGCAGATAGACCCTCGCCATCCCTCCCTCTGTTGATAGAACTACATTGGCTACCCATTAAGTTTCGAATAATGTTCAAAATTAATGTCATTACTTTTAAAGCCCTGCGTGGCTTAGCACCACCATATATATCTGCTCCCTCATCAATGTTTATACACCTGCTCGCTCCCTTCGATCATCAAACTTCACATTGTTGTCTGTACCTAAATTTCATCTTCAATCATATGGCTACCGAACATTCGCCCATCAAGCACCCATCCTTTGGAACCGATTACCTTCCAACCTACAGAACCAGCAATCGCTTGATGCTTTTAAAGCCCAACTTAAGACTTACTATTTTAACATTGCATTTTCTAGTATTTAATGATTTTCCTTTTACCTCTGTTTGTACAGCGCATTTGAATGTTCTTTGATATTGCTGAAAATGCGTTTTAAATGTAATAAATGAAATGAAATGAAATCTACTTATTAATTTTTTGGTGCCAATAAACTCCTTTTGACTTTTGAAAAGGGTGTATTGAGGGGAGGTATTCTATATCATATATCATCCTATCAATATAATATTACAAGTGATAAGCGCCCGGTAAATCTCCTAATTGTCTCAAAATTTTAATGATTATATCAAGGAGGCAAAAGTCTCGCATGCTTACAATGCAATAAATGAATCAAATGAATCACGGAGATTTCCGTGTTTGCGGGCCCAACGCTTCTCCGCCAAACACGGAGATTTCCGTGCTTTACACTTTTTGTTATATACAGGTGCTATAACCGCTTGCGCGTCATCTCTGAAAATATCAGAGTTTGACCGTGTGCATCTATGATTATATGATGATTTTACGGATATATTTTCCTAAACCAATCACTATAATCCTTGTACTTCTGAAGTGTACATAGCAGTTACCGATTGATTTGTGATAGACCACTGCCGAAAGCATGCAGCGACGCGATCATGACTCGAGGTGAAGCAGTGAAGCGAATAGTTTTCACAGCAATTGGGCAATGCGGGTGTTCAACTTGAAAACTAGTGTACTGGTAAATGTATACGCGATGTGTTATTGAAAAAAGATGATATATATGTACGATGTATATCCCTCGTAAACATGTAGGGCCTAAATAGAAAAAAAGCAGATACACATTTCATCACAAGCATTTCCGCAACTCATGGATTTATAGCATATATATGTAATTATTTATACATGTACATGCATGTCTAGCAATTAAGGACCAAACAAGTTTATTGAAGTTCCAAATACGCTCTACATAGTAGTGAGTGAGTCGCTAAAATGTAACGGAGTATACATCGTTGAAGCGTGGCACCGTACGTGGCACGTGTATATACGCATGGAGCGCTATCTTCGTTCGTGTTCATTATGATACAATGATTACGCAATTAGCACCAATCCTAAAACTTCCGTTAGTTGAGTACAAACGCCGAATTCACTTTTTCATATTCCATGTCCTCTACTAGTATATCCATCTTCCCCTCAATCAAGGCTTGCATAATTTTTTTTTCGGCCGTGTGTAAATATACATGAAATGTATGGACAAAAATAACCATATATATAATATACACGTATATACTACTAGCACCGTTTCTACAACTCACAAATTTCTTGCACATGAATAAAATTTTGAATGCATATCAAGCAATGAAGGAACACGTGTTCATAGAAGTTCCGATATCGGTGAATCAGTCGCCACGATGCTTTATTTGAACATGGGGATCGCGAGTACTAATGTATTTCACCGGTTGCATACTAGTTGAGGTACGGTCAGCCTTGTGCAATACATTTTTACACATATATGCTTCAGAGTTGATAGAACAACTTCTAATGTTCATATGGAAATGAGTCAAATAACGCTATGAATGCTTTTCGTAAATGCATATAGCGCGTACAAGGCCAATAATATAACATTTCATCATTTCATCATCCCCTGGGGTGGCCAGCGCGAAAACGGACACTTGTTGTGCCTTAGCCTGGTCTCCCTGCATCATCATACTATCATCATCATCATTACTACTGGAAGAAAAAAAAATTAAATTTATTTTTTTGATTTCTCTCCGTTTAATTCACATTGATGTATGTTGTTGTTAAATAAATGATTTCTCTCTCTCTCTCTCTACTTGGCGGTTTGCTTGTCGTAGCCTGCTGACATATAAATAGCACAAGTGCTTTCTTCGTTAGGCAGACTGATAGCGCCCGCCCCCCACGCTCTACCCTCTTAAATGCATGCCTCACATATGCAATGCATATACTAAGATAAAACTTCATTCGGATAATAAGGTATGCATCGTGGCGTGTATATACAGAGTGGGTCATAAGTACTCCGTGTTAAACCCCCCCCCCAAAAAAAAAAAAATAAAATAAAAAAAATAAAAATAAAATTTGCTAAAAATGACCAATCACTCCAAAAAATAACGACCCACTATGTATTGACTATAAGTTTGTGTGTATTTGTTGATTATAAACCGATTTATGAAATTAAATCAAATAAAAAGTCAATTTGAAATGTCTTTATGATCGCGAAGGGATTTTGTGTTTCTTGAATCAGATGAGCCCCTGAACAAGTATGGCGCTTCATATACAAACACTCCGTTTTTTATTGATTATTGGAGATACACATTAGTGCTACTATCACAACAATAGCACTCTCAAACAAAACAATAGAACGAGAGTGCATTGCCTAATTTATGCGTTCAATGAACCTTATCCATGGTCCGGGGCCCTGTTTGCCGCCAAAAGTGGAAATATCTCGGAATGTTGGGTGCACTATTTTTTATGAGATTAATCGGCATAAATGTTGATGAAATTGGAATATCATAATGATAGCTAGAATATCAGCATGACATGTTAAACTAACCATACCAAGAATTTATTTATCTTTTCCATGCATGGTTTTTACACTGCAATCTGTTTTGAACATTCACAGAGCCATTGAAAATCATTGAAATCTTTAACATGGAGTAGATAGACTACTTAATTTTGGCCCACTCTGTATTATGATATCATCGACAGAGCGGATTGACGACTTGACTTTTTGTTTCCAAATTTGTTGCTCGGTATCAGTGATCGCTGATTTCAAGTGTACTTGAGCGATTCGTAATTCTCATCTTGACTTTTGTTATCTATGCTTTTGTGCATCTGATGATAAGATTCACTCTTAGGAATGAACGAAAGAACAGCGTTGCAAACTGATTGATCAAAACAGACTTCTTTCAAAGCCTTTAAAGTGAGTCTTAGTTTATCTGTTTCTTTTTTCTTTCTTTTTTTTTTTTTCAAAACGTCCTGCATTAACCAATGTAGGCATTTGGTTATAAATCAGCTACTTCATACTTCATCGTTTGTTACTTGCCAGCTTCTGGTCATAACTTGCTCGTTGTTCTTTATTTTTGTTTCTCCTCAAAAATCTAAGTTCATATCCAGGATTATTTAAAAGTCGACATTTCATTGTTTCTTCTCCTGAATGATGTTCAGACTAGTTTTGTTAAAGGTGGAATTAATTGATTTATAGTAATATATTATGATTTATATTGATTTAAGCTTCTTCTGAAACAAGAATCATAACACAGTCTTCTAGTTTCGAAGCACTGGCCATTGTAAGGTTTCACACAGGGAGCCAATGAGACGGAACCGTATCCGACCACTTTGGCTAGGGTTAACGCACCCAGCTCAACGCAAGCCCACGAGCACATAATGATTATACTATAGCATGAGGATTTTTATATCAAACGCCACGTATACACACATATGTCGCATGGACTTGTTCGTCATTCAATACTGAAATGAGAATAAATGCATATGACACATTATGAAAGGAGAGCCGTATTTAAGTACTTTGCTAAAGGAAGACACGAGGGATATTGGTAATTGTCCTGCAGATGCTTTTCGTTTTTCGTGAAAATGGCTATGGTTTAGAGCCATCTGAGAAACTGCGGTTGACGAGCTGAGAAACAGAAGACATGGATAGGAGCTACCTCTAGCATACGCGCCAATCGTTGTCATAGAAATCGTTGTCAAAGCAACCCCGTCATTCATCCACTCGATTTTCGTAGATTCCGGCTTTGGCAGACCAAAAAAACTCAAATTTGGCATACATTGATAATCTTTCAACAAAAGTGGACCTAGTCCAGGAATTTACTTTTAGCACAGGGCTGAGACTGATAGGCAAATGAAGAGACTGTCGCTTCGATTCTTGTTCCCGTGAATAAGAAAATAAAACAGAAAAATCAACGGTTTCAATCTTCCCTCGAATCGGCGTCTCGATCATAATTTTCCTTAAATACAGGGAGTTTCTAAAGTATATTTACAAATAATGGTAATTTTTCAACCTTGCGTAAAGTGTTACAAAAAGGTTCTTTTCTCTAAACCCGAGCAATGTACCTCAATATAATTATCATTCATAGTTGCAGTAGCCTCTTATCTCGATAATTACGACTTTTATTTTGGTTGTTTTCTTCAAATAATTACGAAATTACGACACCGCGTCGTAAATCGCTTAATTTTCATTCATGATCTTCGCAATCAGGCGCATTCACCTCATTCGCTGAGGCAATCGAGCGTCAACAGCCCAATCCATGTTGGGGCGAGTCCTCGTGTTCATCTTGCGTGGTCTTCACTGACTGACACCATGTCAAAGTAATGCCCAAGTCGGTTGGTAGATGAGAAGTGAATTTTATTAATTGATTTCTGACTTAGGGGTTCGGATCTACAGAAGCAGTAATCAGCGGCGATGGTTATGAGTCAGAGAGCTATGCCACTGCTGTCAAGAAAGAGCCCAGACAGAAAGCGCAGTTTGCTCCTAAGCCAAAGCCCATGCCTCATCAATTAGTCCGTCAGGCGACCTCCAAGCTGTAGACCGTCACGGATACTCGCGCCAATTCTAGCAACGTGAAAGGTAGCTTGCCAGCTAAGCACCTCTACGTATATCACGTCAGCCCTGAGGTGATGACGGATGGCGTGAAGGACCACATCATCAAGGGTGGTGTTGGCGTGCAAGGCATCCGACGATTCAGCAAAGACGACTGACTCCATGGAGCCTATAAGGTCATCATCAACGCCAAAGATATGGACCGAGTGATGGACGAGAGCTTCTGGCCCCAGGACGACTGCTGTCGTGAATGGATGCCCTATATTCCAAGAGATAAGGACTCAAACAAGGACGAAAATGGGGACGCTCCAAAATGAACATTCACTCAAACTCTGCAGCTGTAATGTTGCAGGGTACAACCAATGTGACTGGAGTTACATACAGCACCTTGTTGATACTCACGATTTTGTTTTTCTGCAAGAGTTATGGTTACATTCCTCTGATAGTCATCGTATTACTGATTCCTTGTCAAATGTTTCAATATATTTTGTATCAGGTATGCCGGATGATTGTGTTCACGTAGGCCGTGCTTTTGGAGGCTGCTGTATTGTGTGGAAGGCTGAATTACGGTGTAGTGTTCTGCCCATGGTGTGCGACAACAGGAAGGTATCAAAGCAGAAGTAGGTGCCTGTCCTTTGTTATTAGCTAACTTGTACATACCGTGTGACACAGATCATTGACCATCTCAATGTTTTTAATGAGGTACTGAATGATGTTTCCAATTTTGCCGAAAGTGCTAACGTTGATTCTATAGTCATTGGTGGCGACCTGAACAATGATATTTCGCGGCAGCACTCCTGGCACACAGCTGCTCTCCTAGGGTATGTTCTAGAGGAGGACTTGTCTCTTCTCAATGGTCTTCCTATGTACAATGTTAATTACACGTACGAGAGCGCAGAGCACGGGACTAGGTCCACCCTCGACCATTTTCTCGTGTCAGACCGGCTGTTGCAGCATGTTGAAAGTGTTCATGTTGAGCACAGCGCGCTAAATCCGTCGGATCATAGCGTACTTCTTCTGTCCCTCAACGTGCAGGTCTCATCAGTCCCCCGGAACCCAGCTGGCAGCAGGTGAGATCCTAAACCACTCTGGCACAAGGCAACTGACGCTCACATGCAAGAGTATCGAGCCCGCCTCGACGACTTGAGCTCCATGGTAGCAACCCCGCTCCATGCTCTCAGGTGGAGTGGACATCAGTGTACTGAGCACGCTCATGAGCTCAGGGTGTATTATAAAGCTCTTGTCGATGCTTGCCTGAGAGCCGGACTTGAATTCATTCCACACTCAACTCAGAGGGGTGGAAACTCGAGATCACCAGTTCCCATGTGGTCAGCTCTTGTACAGCCGCTGCGAGACCAAGCTATGTTCTGGCAGGCACTATGGAAAGAGTGTGGGTCCCCTGCTACCGGAGAAGTTGCGCTGGTTCGGAGAATTACAAGGGCACGCTACCATCGAGCAATTCGGCACCTGAAACGAAACAATGAACTCGCCCGGTTTTGCGCAATGGGTGGAGATTTCATTCAAGGCGGCCATGGAGACTTCTGGAGTGAAGTCAGGAGGATGCGCGGAAGAGGAGAAGCTGCGCCTTCCTGTGTTGATGGTGAATTTACAGACTTTGGTATCGCGGCTCTGTTCGAAACCAAATATCGCACTCTCTACAACAGTGTTGGTTTTGATCCCCGGAAAATGCAAGAATTGGTTGAAGAAACAAACCAGAATGTTCTGCTACACCAGGACTGCCCCTCTCATCTCTTTACGCATGAAGAACTGATCGCCTGCATGAAAGATCTCAAGCCCAAGAAGCACGATGGGGATCTGGGCTATTATGCGGATCACTTGCGGCATGCCCCCCACCGTTGCTTCTGTTGTCTCCTGATAGTTCTCAATGCACTTCTGTCTCACGGAGTTGTACCAGAGGAAATGTGCGTCTCCACGGTGACCCCTATCCCGAAGAGTAAGCGAAAGAGTCTAAATGACTCGGAGAACTATCACGCAATAGCGTTGAGCAGTATCCTGGGCAAATTGCTTGATAAGATTTTTCTCATTAAGTGCAGCGCTTTGTCACAAACGTCGGACATGCAATTTGGCTTCAAAAGAAAGCACAGTACCATGCAGTGCTCTTTTATCGTGAGGGAAGTAGTCGAGTACTACACCTCCAGAGGCTCTGATGTTTATATCACCCTGCTGGACGCTTCGAAAGCGCTTGATCGCGTCGAATTCACGTCTCTTTTCAGACTTCTTCTGGATAAGGGAATTTGTGGCCCGTTTTTTGCTACGCCTCTACACCCAGCAGAGGATCCGCATCCGCTGGGGCGACACAGTCACACAGGGTTTCAGCGCTTCAAATGGCGTCAAGCAGGGAGGAGTCCTCTCCCCCTCCCTATTTACGATATATATCGACCCCCTGTTGCAACGTCTCAAGGCTAAGGAACAGGCTGCCATCTCAGTGGTATTTTCTGTGGTGTCTTGGGTACGCAGACGACGTTGTTCTGATTACGCCTACCAGACAAAGCCTTGTGCAGCAGCTCCGTGTGTGTTCAGAGTATGCTGAAGAATTTAACTTGTCATTCAATGCCGGCAAGAGCAAGCTGATATGCGTTCCCCACAACAATGCAACACCCGCGCCCCCTATTAGCCCAGTTGTGTTCATGGGTGGAACAACCGAGCTCGTCCCGCACGATCGTCATCTAGGGTGTCTGGTTGGAAATGCGACTTCGCACCTCACGCTTGATCTCGCTATCTCTGACTTCAATAAACGAGTTGGCATGGTACGTTCCCATTTCAGATGGCTACCTGAGGCGAAGTACTTCTTGTTTAAGAGTTACTGCATGCCCCTATATGGCAGCGTCCTGTGGGACTTTACGCAACCATGCATCGAGAGGTTTTACACTGCCTGGAGGAAAGCCGTGCGAAGCCTCCTTGGCCTGCATCCGCGTACGCATTGTACCCTGCTTCCACAGATATGCGATGACCGGGACCCAGAGAAACAGCTCCTGGCCAGATTTGTCGGCTTTGTCAAGAGCCTGTCTAGTTCTGCCAATGAGATTGTTCAGACTTGCTTCTCGGTCGCTCTCGATGGCAGTCGCTCGTCAATTGGAAAAACTCTGTCGCTTGTTTGCGAAAAGGCGCGCTGTGCTCGAGATGCGGTGCTGTGCGGAGACCCCGCCGGACTATTTCCACGCGATCCTGCAATGGCGGCCGAGGGATCACTGGTCCGTGACCTGCTCGTTCTTAGACATGAAGCACTAGTGTTTAAGGCTGACATTTTCCCATTTGTCATAGAAGAAATTACCCATATGATAGAATTTGTGTGTCTCAACTGACTTTTGTTTCTTGTTATTTTGTTTGTTGTTCTTCTGCTCTTTTCTTCGCCATCTTTCCATGTTCATTTTTGGACGAATAATGATATATATACACACATATATATATATATATAGCGAAAAGGTGAGACATTCATGAGTGATATTTACAAGATTGATATTTACAAGACGAGACATTCAATACGTGCATGAGTTATTGACATTTTAAAAACACATTTTGTTCGAATAAAAAGATAATTGTTTTGATTTAAAAGTGGACACAGATAAACACGAGCGAATTTCAAGCGATAAAATATTCCACATGTGAGCAATTCTATTAAAATATAAATTTATAAAGGAATCGGTCCTTGGGGTTGGCGTCAAAAGCTCAATGAACGGACCCGAACGCAGTCGGGTATTAAAACAGCGTTTTGCAACTATAGAAGTAAAATCAAAATTCATGGCACTGTTTAAGTATTTGAATAAAAATAAAAGATCATGAATTTATCGTCTGAACGAAAGAGGTAGAATTTCAAGAAATTGACATCGCTCAATGTAAGATAAGTCAGCATTATTTAAAATAAAACGTGTCATCGATCGTTGGACGGATTCAATTTGTTTGACTTTGCTTTTAAGATGAGGAGACCATCTCAGATGGTTGGGAGATCGCTTAATTAAATCCTGCGTAAAACTGGGACCCTGTCTATAATATGTACAGCTGTGCTCAGTGACATGTTCTGAAAATTGCATGAGAGAATGCTGTTCATTAATTACGTACATTGTATTTACAATCCATGAATTACAAACCTGTTTAAATAGACGGTCAAGGATTTTCTACAGTGTTTACATCAATCATAGGTGACACTGAGGAAATATCTGTGATAACAGCGGTCGTAGGATTGCTGTCATTGGCTGACTCCAGGGACGACTCGCATCCTGAGGTACTTGACTGGTCCTTGAAAGAACCGACCGCTTCTGCCAGATGGAAACTTGGACCTTCTTCGTTCATCTCCATAATCTAAATAATAATAATAATAATAATAATAATAATAATAATAATAATAATAATAATAATAATAATAATAATAATAATAATAATAATAATAATAATAATAATAATAATAATAATAATAATAATAATAATAATAATAATAATAATAATAATAATAATAAAACAAAAACAAAGTCAAAAATTGAATAATCAGGTATGAGACAGGCAGATGAGTAAAAGATGAGAAATAAAGATTGATTTTAGGGCATATGGAGGATATCAACTGGGAAGGGTGGAGAAGCATTTTCATATTTGATAGTTCCTTCGAAGCCGGAATAACCATCACAGGCACATACACGAAATGTACGGCTCTGCAGAGGAATTTGTTAACAGGCCAATGCTCTCCAAGATCAAAAGCCAAAAAGTATAGATTTTTTTAGGGGGGATTTCAAGGATGAAAAAGAAATAGTCAAGAGAGGAAAAAAATTCTGAACAAAAAAAAAATCCTATAAAAATGTTATAAGGAATGCAGAAATTACCAAGTGTCGCCTGAAATGGTTTTCGACTAAACACTAATTGATCAATCCCATTGAAACTTTGGAAAGAAAATTGATGTTTAACGGCACACCAACACTAGTGAGTGTTATACGGCGCCAAACACGTTTGGATTATATAAAATAAAAGCTTTCCGGTAATAAATAGAAATTTCTAAAAATTGTATTCACAAGGAGAATAAAAGTATCTCGTAAAATCAATGCTGTAAACAGCTAAACTATGATACATATATTTTGTGATACAATTTCATTTAAAAGCAAGGTTTCAAGCTATGAATAATCACAGACAATAAGATGGACTTGAAATGACTAGATGTTTGTTAAAATCGGTAAAATAGTCCGATCTCTTTTAGGTATAATAAAATTTTTGAGGGATGAGTGTCCTCAAAAGTTGCCTTATTGAGGAAACGTTAAAATATTTCCTACGTGATACTTCAAAATCAATACAGTCGATTAAAATATGTTTAACAGTTATAAGACTCTGGCAGGGGATGCAGAATGGAGCCACCTCCCTGCGCAGAAGATAATCGTGGGTGAGATGCAAGTGCCCGATACGGGCACGGGCCAGCACAATCTCACCACGTCTATCTATTTGTGGACCTTGTTTTCATTCGGAAATAACCGGCTGTATAGTGTGCAATTTGTTATCGGTCTCCTCATCCCGCTCGTTCTGCCAAAGCGATTTGACATAAGAGCGGATGGGAGACTTGTAATCAGTATGTGGGAGAGGTAACTTTGTGACAGGCATCACCAAGGCCTGCTTGGCTAGCCTGTCAGCTACCTCATTCCCTAAGATGCCCACGTAGCTGGGACACCATATAAAAACCACCAGTTTGCCCTTTCTGTCTAGATTGTTTTGTTTATTTAAAATTGACAATAAATAGTGGTGCGTGATATCACAGTTGGAAAGTGCAATGAGACTGGAAAGAGAATCAGAACAAATGTTGAACTGATCCTCATCCTTCACAGTCTCGAAAAAATGAGTGCTTGTTCTATAGCTATCAGCTCTGCCGCATAAATTAACATTTGTGCTGGTAGCCCAAACTGTATTTGATATGTGCTGCATGTAAAGGAAGGGAAGGAAATTGATGTTTTACGGCACGCCAACACTAGCGTGTGTTATACGGTGCCAAATATGTTTGGATTATAAAAAATAAAGGCTTTTCAGCAATAAATAGGAATATCTAAAATTGTAGTCACAAGGAGGATAATAGTATCTCATGAATGAATGAATTAACAGGAAACATAAGATTTGTAATCACAAGGAAGGTAAAAGTATCTCATAAAATCAACGCTGTTAAGCTAACGGGTGAGACACAAACTTTGAGACACAAATTCAATTAAAGTTAAGGCTTAAAGCTAGGAAGAATCACAGACAACAGAGAAGGACTTTGTATGATTAGATGTGACCAGCACAAAAGTAAAGATGTGACCAGCACAAATGTAAAGTTTGGTTAAAATTGGTAAAAAAAAGTCCAATCTCTTTCAGGTAAGATAAAATTTTCGAGGGGGTTGACTTCCTCGAAAAGTTGTTTCATTGAAGAAACATTAAAAAACCGTCTGAGTAGAATGTCAAAATCGACACATTCAATAAATATGTGTTTTATACTTAAAATATTTTGGCAGGGGATGCACACAGGGGGCATCTCCCTGCGCAGGAGATAGCCGTGAGTGAGATGTGAGTGCCCGATACGGGCACGGGCCAGCACAATCTCCTCACGTCTGATCTCCCTGGAGCTTTTCGCCCACTTGCCAAGGGTGGGCTGAATACAGTATAATTTATTTTCTTGTTCAGAGCTCCATTGTTCCTGCCACTTTTCTTTATAAAATTCATGCGTAATTGGTTTAAAATCTGATGAAGGAATTCTAATAGTACATGTGGTGAATGAGAGAGCTTCCTTGGCCAGCAAATCGGCCCTCTCATTACCCATCACACCAACATGACTTGGGCACCAGGTCATAACTAGATCGATTCCTTTCTTGTGTAATAATGTACACTTTTCAAGAATTTTAACAACATAAGGGTGCTTTATATTAAAATTTCCAATCCCTTGTAGCGATAACAGCGAATCAGTGGAAGAACTGCTGCTGGCCGAACACTCGAGGAGTGTCAGCACCTTGTAAATGGCCAGCAGCTCGGCCGAAAATATTGATGCCGAATCAGGGAGGCGGATTTGGAGATTGTCGGCAGTAGCGGAACATGCCACTGCCGAGTCGCTCTTGGATCCGTCTATAAGAATCACTTTGTGATCTGGAGATTTATCCATTAAATTATAAAATTCATTTCTTAGAGTATAATTTGGATTCGCTGTTTTTTTGTCAAAATGTATTAAAGATATATCCAGCTCAGGTGGTCTGAGTAGCCAATAGGGGGTGTTAAAATTTGGTTGGGCGTAATAGCTTTAATGTCTGGACATATCGTTTGCAGATCTTTTTTTATTCGAAGGGCCAGCGGCCTAATAACATTTGGTTTGCTCAGGTAAAAACGGTTATTGTTGTAATTAAAAATACACTGGTGTGCCAGGTTAGAAGGGTCCGAACACACCCTGAGGGCAAATTGCACAGAGAGAAGTTTTTGCCTTATGGCCATCGACATTTCATTTGCCTCAGTGTGTAAGCTTGTTACCAGAGAGGTTCTAAAAGCCCCCAGACAAAGCCTCAAGGCTTGGTTCTGTATGGGCTTCAGCCTCTCCAAGTAACTGATCCTCTCAGAGCCATATACTATGGCTCCATAATCAAGTTGGGATCGCAGAAGGGAGCAAAAGAGGTGGAGGAGGACCTCCCTGTCCGCTCCCCAATTCATTTTGGATATTACTCTTAAAAGATTTAAAACTTGATCTGGGAAGACACCCCGCCTACCGCTGAAAGAGACGCTGACAGTTTTGATTGGGGAGAAGCGAAAGCCGCTCTCATCAGCCCACTTCTGCAGCCCATTCAGGGCCAACTGTTTTTTGCGTTCTGCAGTAGGGAGGTATCTTGAACGATATAAAATCGTGAAATCGTCCATATATAAACATTTGTGAATGTCTGCACCCACAGCGTTGGTAATACTATTTATTTTGATGCTGAAGAGGGTGACCGAGAGGACGCACCCCTGCGGCACACCCATCTCCTGAGGGTGCGGACTGGAGTCGACCGAACCAAGTCTGATGCTAAACTGTCGGTGTGATAAAAAGTTGCGGATAAAAACCGATAAATGTCCCCAAAAGCACATGCTAAAAAGATCAGATATTATGCCACATTTCCATGTAGTGTCATACGCCTTCTCCAAGTCGAAGAAGACGGAAAGTACGTGGTCACCATGAGCAAAACCGTCGCGGATGTATGTCTCTAAGGAGACCAGATGATTCGCTGTTGATCGTTGGGAACGGAATCCACTCTGACTTGGAGAAAGAAGATTATTATGTTCTAAAAAATAGACAAGACGACCGTTTACCATTCTTTCCATGGTTTTACATAAACAGTTTGTAAGTGCAATTGGTCTGTAGTTAGTCGGAAGACTGATGTTTTTGCCCGGTTTGGGAATTGCGATAACTATCGCATTCCGCCAGGCGGATGGGAATGGCTCCCCAACCCAAACACGATTGAAAAGATTCAACAAAATCATTTTGCAGTTGATAGGCAGATGTTTAAGTAGCTGGTAATGTACATCATCAGGGCCTACTGAGGTATCGTGACTGCTTTTTAAAGAATCAGTAATTCAAGGAGTAAAAGGAAGGTTGTAGGACTCGGTATTGTTAGACTTAAAATTATGTACATTCCTTTCTGCTTTATCTTTGTACTTTTGAAACTTTTCAGTGTAATAGTTTGTTCATGAGTTAAGAGCAAACTCATCAGCCAGTGCTTCGGCAATGCTCTCTTTGTCAGAGGCAGTGTCGCCGCTTCTTGTGGTCAAGTGATGGATCTGGTGTCCTTTATACTTGCCACTGATCTTCCGGACCATATCCCAGGTTTTCTTAACAGATGAACATATGGTTAATTTTGATATGTAATTTTTTCATGATGCTCTTTTGCTGGCCTTAATCACCCTGCGAACAACAGTGAGCTTTTCTGTAGCTAAGCAGATTGTCATCGTTAGGGTGGTTTCTAAACTTTTGAAGGGCCGCTCTCCTAAGCCTAATGGCTTTTTTGCATTCATCGGTATACCAGAGTTTTCTGCACTTAGTGGAACTGCAGAATTTCGGAATGGTTTCATGTGCTATTTTGATTGAAAGCGTAGTAAAAATATCAAGAGGATCATCAACATTCTCAAAGATATCTTCGGTGATTTCAATATGGGCAGAAGGACTGCAAAGGGACAAATCAATCACAGTAAAAGAACCGCTGGCCGGGTGCAGATAGGTCTGCGACCCGGTATTGAAGATGGAGAGATCATTGCCAGCAATGAAATCTTCCACCACCCGACCAGATGGTCTCGGTTCCTCACTGCCCCACAAGTCGCTGTGAGCATTAAAATCGCCTAATAGCAATAGGGGAGGAGGGAGTTGCTGGACAAGTCTGTCAAGTTCCACAAGATTGCCGTGCAATCTCCCCGGAGGAAAATAGATAGAACAAACAGTCAACAGTCGGTGCAGTGTCACTCGAACTGCGACTGCCTGAAGATTGGTCGTTAAAGGTACGTGCTGATGGGGAGTGTCCTTTTTAATGAGAACAGCAGCACCACCAACAGCCCTACCATCTATTCCTAGAGTGCATTTTTTTAAAGTATTGAAGCCATTCAAGGAGCAATTGTCTGAATCTTTAACTTTAATTTCTTATAGACATAATACTGTTGCATCCTTTTGAGCCACGAGTGTTTTTAACTCTTGAAAATTGGCTCTGAAACCTCTACAGTTCCATTGTAAAATTGTCATCTTGTCTATTAGGAGGGACCCTTTTCAGGGCTGGGTCCCTCATTTGTGGATTGCATCTTCCCTGGGCTCGTCAGGGAAGTGGAAGAAGGCACATCCACGGCCATGTCCTCCTCAAGAGAAGGATCAATGGCATCGAGATCTAAGACACCATATCTATTTAATCTCGGCCGCTCTGCCTTGGGCAGGCGGCCGGTGTCTTTTTTTCTTTTGTCCCGAGGCGGGTGCTGGCTTTGACGTGGGTATTGATGACTGCTTTGCAGCCGAAATCACTATTGTTTTTTCTTTGGATTTTTGCTGTTGTCGTTTAGGTTTTGGTGGTATTGATGTTGAAGTTGTTGTCATTGAAGTTGTCAAAGTTCAGATGCCAGTACTGGCCTTCTCAGATGGTGGTGAGGGCGCCCTAGACGAGGACAGAATCTTGTCGCTCGCCATGACGTCCCCAGCACACCACTGAGTGCCAGCTGACACCATTTTCTTTTTTGTTAACACCGAAGCAAAACTTGTTCCGGGGGCAGGTGTTGGTCTGACACGCTGCCTGGCCTCCGAGAAGATGTTCTCTGTGGTCTTGAGGCGCTGGATCTCTCTCTCTTTAAGCCACTTGGGGCAGTTCTTTTTAAAAGCAGCATGCTCTCCGGAACAGTTCACACAGCAGGCCTTTTGGGTGCACTGCCGGTCATCATTGTGCTCTTCACTTGTGCACTTTGCGCAGATGGGCTTGCATCTTTATGATGACCGAATCGGTAGCACTGGAAACATCTAAGGGGATTTGGGATGTAAGCATCCACCTTGATGTTCAGGTAACCTGCCTTGATCTCCTTAGGTAGAACCGAGGAGTCAAAGGTCAGGATTACCGTTGAGGAACAGATCTTTTTTCCTTCTTTAGTGTAATAAATTTTCCGTACTTCTGTGACACCCTCTTCGGAGAGACCTTCCACAATCTCATCCTCAGGGATGTCACGCAGTGCAGGGCACCGAATGACTTCCTTTTTTTGTATTAAGTGTCCTGTGAGGAGTCACTTGGACAGAAGCTGTATGGATCGAATGGTTTTAAATTCAATAAGTTTGGAATAAGCCGACGATCAGATCACCATTCCTGAGTCTTATAATTTTTTCAATTGTTCCAATTAGCCCATTGAGGACAAGGTGGCCAGCCATAGGCGAGACCTTGGACATTGGCTTGTCCTCTGAAGTGCCCGTAATCATGTAATACCTCGGGAACCTTGTGGAACGCCTCGGTAAGTCCGTCGTTGTGTTGTGGTCGTTTTCATTGGGTTTTTTCCGTTTCTGTGGGGTTTGAGGTGGAGGGTTTAGGTTTTCCATAAAATGTTGAGTGTTTCAACACCGAGAGTCCCCCACCCACCACTCGGAGCACTACAAGGGGACATCTTGTTGGAGGGGCTGCGCCCAGCTCCAGATGCCAGGGGTTATCCCGGTGCTATACACAGACCCATTTAATATAGCGGTCATAAGACTATAAAAATGAACCTGTTTGACCCAAGCAGCGCCCTGTGCAGTATGTATGAAAACGTATGATGAATGAGCGGCCAGCGTCTTCCAACCAGAATTTGAGATGGAATGACCTTGGTAAGAATCAGGGACGCCACCAGCCAATTTAGAACTGAGCCGGGCCCTCTCAGTCCCCCGTCTAAGGGAATGCCGAGCCAAAGTGGTGTGTCGCCTAGCCAGCCCGCAGAACCGGCGTCAGCTCAACCACCAGGATCCCATTATCCCCCGTACGGGTCGCGACTCACGGCAAACAAGTCGCCCTGTTTAGTCGCCTTCTACGACAGGCAGTAGGATACCTTGGGTCTATTCTTCCCCGGAACCCACACGGGGCTAATAGTATAAAATCAATGCTGTAAACAGCTAAACTTTGAGAAACATACTTTGTAATACAATTTCATTTAAAAGCAAGGCTTAAAGCTAGGAATAGTCACAGACTTGAACTGACTAGATGTTTGTTAAAATAGTCTGATCTCTTTCAGACAGCATGCAGAAAATGAACTTCGACTAGAATTAAATTCGATAAAAAAGTCCAGTTTCCTTCAGGAAGGTTAAAATGAGTGCAGGTTTTACTTTTTCAAATACTTCTATGAGAGTGTTAAAACGATAATATTTTCTTCTTATGAAAGAAAATTCGACACAGCCGATAAGTATGTGCTTTACTGTAAAAGTGCAATCACAACCATAGCACATGGGGGCATCATTGCCACTCAAGAGATGACTGTGAGTTAAAAAGGTATGGCCGATGCATAATCGTGCAATCACGATTTCTTCTCGTCTCTTTTCTCTCGGACATGATGGCCATGGACCAATGTCAGGTTGTATATTATGGAGTTTATTTCCAGTTTTCTGGTCGCATTCTGACTGCCATTGGGTTTTAACAAAGGAACGAGCAATTGGTTTAAAATCTGTATGTGGAATAAGGCAAATTAAAAGGAGGGAGACCTGGTTAAAAATGGACATTGAGTCGTTATTTGATGCACCAAAAATTATTCCTATGCCTGGCCCACACAAGGAATATCATCCCTAACGATATATTGCTAATTAGGCGTGACGTCAGGAGCTGTTATGAAACACTGAGCTCCCCATCTTTTACAATGGGTCTCGTCATATCAGCGTGTCCTGCGACTAAACCCCTAGATATTTTTTTATTTTCTTTTCGGAAATAGATAGAATAATCATTTTGCCACCAGTCAAGCGCAAAAAAAATATTTTTTGCTATTTTTCTTATTTTAACGAGCGATTTTCTAGGACACCTACCATGTTTCTCATCCTGAAACAGTAAAAAGGTCAGCCAGAGTGCACCACGCATGCGCTTTCGTTTCGTAAACAACAAAGATGTCCTTTTATGGCGAAGACGATCTGCTCTGATTGGCTGAAATCGATAGCTTCACGAGGGGAACGGGCCCAATAGGCCCAATGCTAACCCCGATATCCGAAATGCATTATTTCCTTACGCTTGCATCCAGGCATGGTGCTTTTGGCACATAATGCTATCAATTGGTGCAATGAGTCAATAGAACATCACTTAAAATTCAGTTCCCCATCCCTTTAAGATTTTCATTCCTAAGGCTTGCTTACCAAGAGTGTCAGCGGTTTCATTTCCAGGAATGCCAACATGGCTTGGACACCAGATAAAAATAATACGTTTTTTTCTCGTAGGGGAGAGGATGCTCCCCTGAGGGACACCCATCTCTTGTGGTTGGGAGTTAGACAGAGATGACCCCACACGCACTTTAAAATGTCTGTTCGACAGGAAGTAACCTACTCCGAAGCCCCATTTCATGGAGATCACACAGAATTCCATGCTTCCAGGTGGTATCGAATGCCTTTTCGAGATCAAAGAATACAGAGATCACGTGCTGTCCTTGAACAAATGCATCTCGTATATAAGTCTCAAGGGATACAAGATGATCCAACGTTGATCTATTTCGACGAAAACCACACTGAGAAGTAGTAAGGAGATCTTGGGTTTCCAGAAACCACATTAAGCGACCATTAATCATGCGCTCCGTGGTCTTGCATAAGCAGCTAGTAAGCGCAATGGGACGATAGTTAGTTGGGTAAAGATGAGTCTTTCCCTGGTTTAGCAATCGATATAATTGCGGCTTGTCGCCAGGAGCCAGGGAATTCCTCATTTTTCCATATTTGATTTAAAAGATCAAGAACAATAATCTGAATATTAAGAGAAAGATGCTTTAAAAACTGATAATGGATGCCGTCAGGTCCGACAGCAGTGTTGTGACTCTGACGTAGAGCCATTTGAAACTTTACTAAAAGAAACTCGATGTTATAGTTTTCTTTATTGAGCGAGGAAAAAGATAGTCGCTTCGACTCTACTGCCTGTTTGTGACGTTGGAATACAGGAGTGTAATGGTTCGTAGAGGAATTGGCTGCAAATGACTCAGCCAGACAGTTTGCGATACTGACAGGAGTCGTGGCTATTTCTCCATCTGACTGCTGGAGCTGTTGCCCAGTAGAACCAATGTTGCGACCACGTATTTTCCTTATCATGTCCCATATTTGTTTAGACGAGGATCTGCTATTTATTTTAGAGACATAATTCTGCCAAGATTTTCTCTTATTATATTTTATTATTTTACGAGCTTCTGCTCGAGCTTTTAAAAATAATTTCCTATATTCAGAGCAGGGGTGATATTTATATCTCTGTTGTGCTGCTCTGCGTAATCTAATGGCTCGTTTGCAGTCCTCGTTAAACCATGGTCGTCTTATGCTTGTGGAACTGCCAGAGGATCTTGGAATAGATTCACTGGCTGCCATTAAAATCAATTCAGACAAGAGCTGGATAGGATTATCCACATCCATAAAAATTTCCTCCGTAATAAAAA
>KB292156.1:4913-29619 GCA_000328365.1 Capitella teleta
ACTTGGTATGGTTAGTTTGGCATGCTTTGTTGCTATTCCTATCATTTCCATTCAAAGTTCATCAACACTTATGCTGATTTATCTCAAACAATAGAGTGCACTCATATTTCTGTGATATTTCTACTTTTGGCGGCAAACAGGGCTTATTTTAATGCATATGTGATCATTACGTCTAATGAGCGGAGGCGTTATGAAATTGCATTTTTGAGACTTTAACATTAGGTGAATGGGAGAATGGGAGAGTGATCTATGTTATTTGTTTATTTATACGCGTTATTTATGCACGAATAAACGACTCAAATACACAAGACTGATTGGCTGACAGACTCACTGAGTGGTATAATTAAGCGGTAAGTCACGGGAAGGAGGTGATTATGCTAGGATTGATCATGTTCAACTTCAAGTGAATGTGGAGCCAAATAACCGACGAGATCGTGCCCCCTAGTACGTCATCGCTGAATGTCAACTCCTGCGCGATAATGTGTGGAGCTCCTTTTAAGCACTTTTCACAGCACAAACTTTTTTTTTTTTTTTACACGGAAGATTTATTTTATTGTTATGTAGATCCTCATTATGCTTAGCATGTATCATGGTAACGCTAGCCCTTTAAGACAACACTCTCGTTCGATTGTTTTGTTTGAGAGTGCTATAGTTGTGACAGTAGCACTAATGTTTATCTCCTAAAATCAAAATAAAGTAGAGTTTGTATTGAAGCACCTTACAAGAGATGACATCCATCAATGCTCATTCAGGGGCTCATCTGATTTTCCTCTCTTCGCGTTCACTCACCACTCGCATTTAAATATTCCTCCCTCATTCACAATATGCTTCTTACTTGAGATCGTTGCATAATTGGACACGAGAAGTGCAATGGATAGACATCATGGTGGTACGTATGGCCCAAAACATGCAGATAGAACATAACTTTCTATAAAATACAAAGTGATTTGAATAAAGGTAAAAATGCTAATCTTAAAAGAAAAATAACTTCGGAATTTTTTTGAGTCGAAGTTGAAGGTACTTAAAAAAAAATGCGAAAAACAAAAAAAAATAAACATTTCATCCTGAGCCTGAGTTTTGGTAGGTTGTTTGAATAACTTCAAGTCGGAGATGGAATAGAACATTGATGCATGTTCATTAATATAGAGGAGGGAGAGAACATTAAACTCGTCACTGAACATTCAAATCCTAACGGTCAAATTGAGAAAGGAAGCCATCCGTCCAGTGAACCGCATGAACACTGTTGAATAATATGTAAGCGAACTCCAAAGCTTTTACCAAGTACTAGTGTCTTGAATAATACTGAATTAGAGCAAAATTTCACATCATTATATTCAAATGCACTTGATAATTATGTTAAGGATAACTTACCGTTATGAACAAAGAGATGTGCCGTTGTTATTATTATTATGAATGAATAAATATAAAAGATAACATTTATTTTTATGAAGCGTAAAATTCACAAAGTGCTCAAAAACACTGCGTCGGTAGGCATTAAATGAAGCGTGTGAATAGCAAGAAATAAAAAGATCATTTAAAAAAAAAAATAAAGGTTGAGTAGCACGAATGTAAAAGGGTAATTGGTTCCATAAACGAGGTGCGACATGACTAAAAGAAGTAGAGTAAAACCGGCGTGATCTTGTGAAAGTAACACACATAAACGTATAGCATTCTGTGATCTCACGCCCGGGATAAAATGTTAAAATGGCATAAAATAAAAACAAGGTTTAAATAACGAAGAGGAATCTATTTCTTTAATGGTTATGTACATTGTAGTAGTAGCCAAAGTAGGCCTAGCATATCATACCGCATGTATGCACGGGCGATCGGGATACATATAATTAGTATGTGACCGGGACACCACAATCATGACAATGTCATAGTGTTCAGCTAATGTTGACTTAAAATACGTTCCTTTATGATTGTTATTACCCAAAAGGCGAAAACGGGTCAGGATTCACAGGACAAGGGCTAATGTAGTAGTTGGTTCATATTCGGTTCAAGTCGGCTTGAGCAGTACAGCTCAACATTATCATTATACAACAAAAGTTGCTCATCAAAATTAAGTGAAACATATTAAGAACAACTTAATAATATATTAAGTTGTTCTTAATATGTTTCAATGTCACTTACTGTGCTAACGCGTGCTGGAGACGATCGTTCAGCCTTGAGCGTTCGGCATCAGACATTCCCGTATCCATGGACACATGATGGTGGACTGAGCGAGAGGCAGAATGGAAAGCGCGCGCCACGAGGCATGGGTAATTTGCATAATGTAACGGTTATTGGATGTTACAAGGCTACTGATTGGCTCATGAGAGTCGCGACTTGGAACTTAGAGCCACGACGTGAAACTTAGAGTCGCGATGTGAAAAATGTGCTATGATTGGACAACTGGAGAGTCGCGACTTGAACATCTTGCGTCGCGACTTGAACATCTTGCGTCGCGACCTGACGTTGAGGTCGAGACACATTTTGGACTTGTGGCGCGGATCGCCAACCATACACATGAGCCTGGACTAAAGCACGGGTTGCTGCTGTTGTAAGAAACTTTCGCACCTTCCAGATGGAGTGAAGGTAGAAATAAGCGCTGTTGCAAATGTTAACGGCATGGTCATCAAGGCCGAAACTTGTGTCAAAGACAACACCAAGGTTTCTCACGGTGGAGCTGCAGGTGACGTCACAATCACAGAGGGCGATGGAGGAGATGATCGACGGTGACAAGCACAATGATGGACGACGGATGATGAAGATTTCAGTGTTATGCTCGTTTAATTTCAGGAACTGAGCATCCATCTAGGTCCTAATGTCTGTCACGGCAGTTTCGATGGTGGCGACAGCAAATGACACGGACGAGGGTGCCTTGGGAGAGAAAGCAATGTAAAGTTGTGTGTCATCCGCATAGATGTGGTGCTGCAGGTGATGTTGACTGATGATCGAACTGAGAGGATGGGTGTACAGGGTGAAAAGGAGTGGTCCAAGAACTGAACCCTGGTGAACTCCGTACTGTAACTTGTGTGGAGAGGAGAGTGAGCCACGAACCCTAATACGCTGCAACCTGTTGCATAAATATGAATTAAACCAGGCAAGAGCACAGTCCGTGATTCCCATGCGGTCTTGCAGGTGGTCAAGCAAAAGTCCGTGGTCGATCGTGTCAAAGGCAGCTGAAAGGTCGAGTAGTACCAGGATAGCACCGCCTTCATCATCCACGGCCTCCAAGATGTCACTCTGACACGAAGGAGAGCGGTCTCAGTACTGTGGAATCTCTTGTAGGCAGACTGGAAGCAGTTAATGATGTCATGTGAGTAGCAGTGATCTTGTATGCGATGGGCTATTACACGTTCTATCTATAAGTCAGGTTAGACACTAGACGTTAGTTCTTGAAAGTCTCGGGATCGAGTGACGGCTTCTTCAGAAGAGGAACGACGGTGGCCATTTTCAGGATCTCAGGAACACAGCCACTAGATATAGATTGGTTTACTATTGAGGTAATGATGGGCACAAAAGTTGGTAAACAGTTTTTGAGAAGCCAGGTGGGGACGGGGTCAAGAGGTGAAGACTTACAGGGACTCTTCTTAATGAGTTCGGCGATTTCGGTTTCTGTGGCAGTTAGAACTGAGTCAGGGGAGCAATGTCAAGGGGTGGCAAAGGAAGTGTAGGAGCTGTTGAGGACGATGAGATGCGGCTGCGGATTGTGGAAATTTTGTCACTAAAAAACTTCCCGAATTCCTCAGATAACTTTTGGTCACATGATGTTGATGGCAGAGTTATCTCCTTCTTCTTCGCCAGCAGAGAGTTGGTGATGGCAAATAATTCTTTTGGAGAAGAAGCGCTGTTGACTTTATCGGAGTAGTAATGTATCTTGGCTTTCCGGCACAGTTGGTTAACTATATTTCTTTGAGTGTGAAGCATCTCAAGATGTACTGTTAGGCAAGATGCCTTCCATTGTCTTTCATGTTTTCTGAGAGCTCTCCTGGCTTCTCTGATCTCAAAGTTGAACCAGGGAGCGTCTGGGCGAATGGTGATCGTGACGCCTTTCTCAGGAGCATGTTTGTTGATCAGATCCCGCAGTACCGAATCATATAGTGCACATGAATCGGAACAACTCAGTGTGGCCGAATCACGATGCAATTGTGAGTCCTGAATTCCCGATGCAAAAGCATCCGCATCGATTGACTTGAGCTTACGAATCACAATAGTTTTGGTCAACTTTTTTGGTCGGGGCAATTGGAGAGAGAACACAACACATGCATGGTCCGTCGTAACTGAGTAATCAGTGTCAGTCACAACACAGTTAACATCAGAGACACGGCTGATGACCAGATCAAGCAATTGTCCATTTTGATGAGTTGTTGTTTCTACGTGTTGTTTCAGGCCATGTGAGTCAATGACCTGAGGGAAACGAGTGGCATACATGATGTTGAGTCCATAAGATTGATGTTCAAGTCCACAAGGATCAGGAGCTCTGATGACACACATGTGAGTCTCTAGATGAGGTCTTCAAAGTCAGTGATGGAATTTGACGCAGAACATCTGGGTGGCCTGTAGATTGCCACCAGACAGACATACTTTTTCATGCAGGTGACTTGTTCATTTCTAGATCTTGACTGGATTTTTTCAACGCTTCGGATTATATCGATGCATAATACTGTACATTGTATTTTTCTAATCATATTTTTTGTTGTTGTTGGATGCTCATTGGAATTGAAGATGAAAAGATCTTGTGAATACTCTGTACTCGTGACTTGAAATACATATTGCATGATACTTTCTGATCGATCAGAGGCATCCCCTCCTTTCTACAGATCCTGCTAGCTCACACTAGTCTTTTGTTATTGTACCATTTAATTTTCTGTTTCACTATTTCGTGCATCTTGTTATGCTTTCATAAATGTAATATCCTATCGACACTTTAATCAGTTTTACCTAAATTTATGACTGTATTGATCTGTATTTTGTTTTCGAATTATTTTCGTCAAGATACCTATTTTTTATGAAAACATCAAAGTTGTTTGAATAGTTTTGTATGTTGTGGTGAATATGAACTTATAAATTCTTATTTTATTTTATTTTGTCTTTCTTGTCTTTCAATAATTGAGAGCAACATCTTGTACGCTGTAAAATAGAGTGTAATCGTAGTTTTGTATCTAGACTTCTCGATTTATCCAACTGAGTAATGCAACTTAAATCATATAAGCGACACTAATTTTATTCTCGTATTACCCGGAGAGGCAGTGTACGCAACGCTTATTTTTAAATGAAATAATAATAAAATACAAGGTACCCCAGCCATCACGCGAAAGACATTTACGTATAATATAATATATTTAATTGGTCGCCAAGGGTGGGTATATCATAGGTGGCATGAATTCAAATGTTAGCTAAAACAAAGCTCCCCAAGCCGTAGCGTAGCATATACACTACATGAGACTAATTGTTGTTCATAACGGAAATTGTATTGCGTCCTCCAGTCTGGAGAGTCTAAAAATCATAATGCAATTTTTGCATAATCATAACGCACTTATAGAAACCAGTTTATCACAATTGGAACATGTATTGATGCACATCAGTCATTTGTAGTTTATTCGTGGAAACACTAGTAATAAGTTAGAAGCAATTAAATCACACATTTTAACATAAGTGGTATGTATATCTGATTACATGCATGATGCATGGATGACAGTGAACTGAGTCATGGTTATCATAACGTCTCGATATGTTAGTGTCACGATGTCGAAGAACTTCGTCGAAAAATTCCAAAGGTATGATAGTTATCTTATTGAGGGGACAGTCTGTCTAAAAATATTTATTCCAAGCCGAAATGCGTTCGAATTGATCGTTTTTTGTCTGACTGAGTTTGCTTGTCATAACGTTTCGATATCTTATCGGCTATATCGGAGAAATTCGCTGATAAATTAATGCGATAACGCAAGATGGTCATAACGTATGTTCAAAGTCGATAGTAGAATAGCCTTTCTCTAAATTAATGGATTCTAATAAAAGCATTGGTTTTTTGATGAATTTAATGAAAGGGCATCTGCCTGATTTTCATTTTTGCAGTTAATTTCCTATTTAATAGCAGCTATTGGGGTATAACGAATCAGCATTTCATGGTTACTGTTTTGTTGGCAAGATGTTATCGAAATCGGCGAATTATCGCGAGTCACTCTATTGAGCTCGAAAAAGCACCGAAACAGTCGGGTTGTTTAAAGCGCGATTAAAAATATATTTTTTTTTTTAACAAAATTCCAAAAATATCATGTATATCTTAATGAGAGTTTAATGTTTCTAAAAATATCTATTTTAAGCAAAAATGCGTAGAACGTCATAAACGAACACCTCTAAAATTGGCTTTCAATGAATTGACGTGAAAAAAATAATCACTGATCTTGCGAGTACTTTCTGGTCCTTCGTCAAGATCAAAAGAAACAATATTGCCTAAATGCTTCACCTGCTCTACTCATTTAACTTTCTTTCCACAAAGAGTGATATTGGACACACTGTGAGTATTGGATGAATGACTAAAAAAATAAATTCGGATTTAGATGGGTCAAACATTACATCAAAATTAAGTGCGAACACTTCGTAGATTTTGAGCATTTCTCTCAATCCTCTCAAAGATGGTGCCAGAAGAGTGAGATCGTCTGCATACGACAATGCACCAACGAAAGGCTGCCCGATGTGACACCCTATGCCCGATTCCCTAAGTCGCTCCAACGAAATATCCATGTAGCAACAGAAAAGAATAGGAGAAAAAATTCCGCCCTGCTTGACGCCATTGAGGGCCCCGAAAGGTTCGGTCTGAGCGCTATTCCACCTGACTGTCATTTTCTGATCCGAGTAACAATTTATCAGAAAGCGAATTACGTAAGCAAGTACACCTCTGTTCTGTAAAATGCGAAAGAGTTTATCATGCCTGATGCGATCGAAGGCTTTTGACGCATCAATTAGACAACAGTAAACTCCTGTTCCCCTCTTAATTGATTCGACCCATGGGCAAAGACCTTATATGCCGTATAAATATAATTATAAGGTCTTTGCCATTAGAATTTGTAACGGACTCACACCGGAAATTACTTTTGGTATCACTGAGGCTTGGCCAGTGTCCCGACAATGAAATTGTGCTTGTTTGAAATTAAGCCAATGATCGAATAAATTTGAAATCCTAAACTCTTGTGTTCCCTAATCCGGGGTACACACGGGAACAAACATACGTAAATCCACACAAAGGTACTAAGAAATTATACATGCATACATACACATAAGCCTTAACTCCACAATATATTTAATTATCCATAATTATAGCTATGATTTACAATGGTAATATTCCACAATACAGGTTATATACATTTTGGAATATTTGGGTCTAAGCATCAGACATGGTGGTTACATTGGTTTGAGAAATTGAATCAGGGCGATAGTATTCAATGGCCTTTCTCCTCCTGTTCAGGATTCGTTGCTTCTTTTTCTGACTGTCCTTTCTTTGATGAAGAACGAAGAGGAGAAAAAGGGCGATTGTAATCGCAGACAAAAGGCCAACGCTTAGAGTGCCGAGGACGACGTGGGCGGCTGAGTAATCCGGGTCAGTGTACTCTTCTTCAGCCTCTGTCGAATGCATTGACACTTGCATTATTTATTTATTACGTCATCATAAAATTATCTAAAGGAATTATTGTCTTCTTATGAGCCATCTCGTGATGGCAGATAAAAATTTTTTTTACCATTGAATGTTCCTTTTCCTAGATTTCACTTTCTCTATTCTACTTTTACCTTTACTGCTCCATGTTTATGGAATCTGCTCAAGCAGTTTCTGTATTTAAATTTAAATTGAAAACTTTACTCTTTAACAGAGCCTATTCTTGAAACATTCAATTTACTGTGTTTTTATTTATTATTCTATTTTATTTTTATTTTCATTTACTACACGTTGTGAACTTTTAACATTCGACAACTGCGTTTTAGAGCACTACGGTAGATTTTACGCAATAAATTATTCAGTTCAATTACAGTTATTATTATTATTATTATTATTATTATTATTATTATTATTATTATTATTATTATTATTATTATTATTATTATTATTATTATTATTATTATTATTATTATTATTATTATTATTATCATTATTATTATTATTATTATTATTATTATTATTATTATTATTATTATTATTATTATTATTATTATTATTATTATTATTATTATTATTATTATTATTATTATTATTATTATTATTATTATTATTATTATTATTATTATTATTATTATTATTATTATTATTATTATTATTATTTTGTATTTATATATTTTTTATATACCTGTATTATAGCAAAATGTTTTATTCACAGGACCAGGAACACCGACAATGTGGTGTTAGAGAATTGCTTTTGATTGAGAAAGAAGTTACGAGTAAATTACTAGTACTAGTGACTAATAATCGAAACGTTAGGACCATTTGATGATGCATGTGTATTCAATGGTTTAGTTATAGGGTTCGCCTAACCACCACGTTGACACCACCGATTTGTATCCATAATAAGACGAAAATATCCATCCATATCTAAAAATTCCTTAACGCATTGATCGTCTTGATTGGTTCTACATAATTATGCGCTAACTTTCAAAATATGGATATATACTGCATGCATTTCAAATGTGAAACTATAAACAACTGCCTTCAAACGTCACCAGAAAGGCTAGAAATTTTATTTGATTACCAATAGCCACGAGGAGTGTTTATTTTATCTACAGTGAAATACGACAATTTTGATAAGCAGCGGTTGAGAAAATTGGAATTATGTCGGCGCAGGAAGATATAAAACTCACCAGAGTATTTCCCCATTTTAGTACATCCTTATTGATGGCATAACTCGCGGCCATTTGGTTTCTAATCTACTAGCGAACGGAGGCCACGTTGTTCATAACACTTCAGAAGCCTGTTAATTACTCCTAAGCTATTCTCGGTTGCCAGGAATTGGTCCTGACGATGCTTTATAGCAGCAGCAGCAGCAGCAGCAGAAGCAGCAGCAGCTACAGGTATGACTGTGCCCATCATTGCGATTAAACCGGTCGATGGTGGGAATGAATGTCTATGATATTTCTTTGGCCTCCCTAATTTCGGATTCAATATTGATAGGATGTAGGTCAACTGCCAAGTCAATCAAGTAATCAATACAGTGATTGAATGTTCTCATGGACACACTGATCGCTTGGCACAAAAGATGTATTCAAACTATTCAAAACCAATCCTATTTGTGGTTTGTGCATCATCTAGTTCAAGGTTTCTTCTTTTGAAATTCATCCGGGATTCACCCATTTGATGATTCCGCAAATACTATTTAGTGGACGCTGAATATGAAACCAAGAATCAACTCTTAAATTCCATTGATGTTTAATCGTTCATTCCACATATCACCATTTGCCAATCATGCTTGATATAACAGTTTGCTGTAATTTGAGTAGTAGAAATATTCATCTTCACTAAATGTGGCCCTTCGCATGATTAATCAGAATGCAGGCTTCATTGTTTATCGTATTACATCACAACAAAGTTTATATTCTAGACTTTACATCCGTATTTATCACGTGCCTACAGACTAATGTAGAGAGAGATCGATTTACGCAAACAGGATTTGCACTGTCTGAACTAAACAGGAGTCTGATCACATGGTATGGTGTTCTACTACATGTACTTGTAAGTCTGTTTACATGCCTGCATTTGTGTGTGTTATGCGGACTTATGTCCATCATTGATCGCGGATGAAGACACATTGCAATTGCACTATGTAGCTTTTTTAAATGCATAAACGCGAACAAGATATGATTTTAATTCTCATCTCAAGTTCGCTGTTTGAACTTTAATGAAACAAGGCTGCCAAATCAAAATTGGCAATGCTCCAAATATGTATTTCGCCAAATTAGACGGGAACACTTATCAGTAAAAACACTTGAGCACCAAACATCTGGCGATGTGTTCACATTTCAAAACAACGTTATTAGCGAACAACATGCGTCTAAAGCCGAAATTGTTATTATTTTTGTGTATATCGATGACGTTATTATTGTACTCTTATGTTGACGTGGAGCACGAAAACAGCCTTGTCACCAGAGTGTTGGAGGATCACGATTCGTATTTACTTGACAATCAAGAAGACGGTGGCATCACCAGTAGAGTTCTAACTGACATTATTCTGCAACAACCAACTCTACCTATTCTTGGTCCACCAGTAATCATTTCAACGCCTTCAGTCTGTCAGAATCCCGGGAAATGCTTTCCGGGATTTAGCCAACATGTGGACTTTACTCAAGAAATCAGGAATGCAGTTAAAGGGGTGAGCATGGTATACAGAGATATTAAAATCTCCAAAACAAAAATACGGTACATGTACCTTTGTGATGTCTGTACCAATGAAGGCATGCGATAACAATTGATGCTTGAAACAAGGTCTGTGTTTGAAATTCGATCGAATGTATTATTGTATGAATATCATGAATCCCCGTTTTGAAACCCATATAATTGGATCATTAGCTGTGCCATTTTCTATTTTGGACGAATTTTGAGGAATTTTGCTATGTGGAGGTATATAATTTGGACAACAATTTTCGATTAATAAAATATTTAAATAATTGCGGTAATTGAGGCAGTATATGATTTCCACTTTTACAGGTGATGAACTCCTTCGATAATAATTAACAGGGATTACGAGTGTAGTCACAGAAATGGAGATTAGCTGCCAATAAATAATACCATACCAGATTGGACGAGCTCCCCATTATTAATACAACTGCGGTTATTGAGCTATGATCTACAAATTCACCTGAAAAAAATATATAATAAACATTTATTCGATAAAAAAATCAGTCCGAATTAGTGACTCTTGGGATTTTAGTGCTCAGATCAGCTTGTTCAGGCCTAACTTCAATCGCTGCACTTTTGGAGAAGCATTGGCCAATCTTTTGACCGGAAGTTTATGCTGTCCCGCGCTCACTAGGAATCGAGACTTACAAACACTCTCTTTACCTACATAACATGCATTATATATTGACCTGGGCTTCTTTTCTCTTCTTCACCTACCTAAGTATAACAATAAGAACCTATCTGCGCAAACATAAATTTGCATTCGTTCACAAGAACACCTTTCAACACTTTACGATCAATGATAGAAATACTAATTAGAAAATAAAAGATGAAACAAAATGAACTTATTCATCTTAATTATTAGAATAATGTAATAAAAAGAGCATTGGCCTTGCATGTTGAAGAATTCAGCAGGCTATATTTTAACCTTTTTGTAATTAACAGAGGTCTCGAGAAATAGTGGGTCATTGTTCAAACGTATATCAAGGGAAAAAAAGATATTCCTCTCCTGAAAACAAAAATCACAAAACTCAATGATTGTATCTGAATGCAAAACAATCAAAATCTAGCACAGGTAGACGACACATCGATGTTAATGTAGACTGTACGAGGGCAGCAATACATATTTGTGCAGCAGTGTCTATTATGAAGGTTACGATAAAAGATAATAATTGTCATGTTTATTTTATTTTTTTATTCTTAAAGACTTCCAATTTTGATACCTAATTTCGGGTCTGTGTGGAAATACTTGACATTAGCTGCATTGTGGGGCTTAAATAATGTAAACTAAAATTATATGCTCATCATAGTTAAGGTCATCCATGAAAAACTACAAGTTATCTCGTCCCTGCGAATTCTGCTTGTGGAATACTAGCTTTGTAAGTGAGAATAAATTCGTGTTATCTCCATTAGGGTCCCATGGATTACTTGCCGAATTACAAGAACCCGTGTTGGTATGCGAAGGTGACCAATGGCTCCGACAACCCCTACGCCCTCAACCCATACAACAGAGATCGAGAGGCAAACCTTGTGGATCCCTGGAGGGCCCTGGCTAAGAAGAGAGACCGAGGGGAAACGACGAGGACAAGGTGCCTCCCTCTCGTATACCTGATCGGGGTGACAAAAAGTGGAACGACTGATCTCTATGATAGCATTGTGAAGCATACTGAAATTGCAGAACCTTCTATGAAAGAACCGATGTGGTGGAACAGGTTCACAATCGGTGAGTGTGCTTGGACCCAATCGGTCCGCTCGACCCATGCCCTCCGCTAACCGTTCACATGCAGCCATCAGAGCGGTAATGTTATATACATGTGTGTTCAATGAAATTTAAATATAGCTCTTAACTCTTTGAAAAGAGCGCGTTGAGATTTTTTCTTTAAGATTGATGAATTTGCTTCAACATGTATTGAGAGGTAATTGACTGATGAACCCTGCCCCCTTCCGGATATTTAATGAACTATAATGACTATGCAAGAACACCAATATCCAATTAAGGAATATGTTTACATATTTAATTTGTATTAGTGCATGTATTGAGCTCAAATTGACCTAATTTCCGGATCATTAATTATGACGTCACTCACCGCACAGGGAACTCACCAACAGGAGCAACGTTCACTCACTATGTGGATTTGTTTGATCGAGCGTCAGAAAGAATCGAGTTGCTGACAGACGCTAAATCTCTAAATCACAATGTGTTGACAAGTGAGTAAAGTCACGAAAATAATCAGCTGGACTATAACATTTCAATCCATCAGTCAATTTCAAATTCATAGCCCACTTCATATACTGAAATCGTATCGAAGTGCACTTCTTGCTATTTCTAGTTGATGGGTGCCCTGCCTACCTTTGGGATTACGATGGATGGCAGAAAATACCTGGCAATAAAGGTTTAGATGAGCCCAGGTTTATTCTTGCTCATAGTATCAAAGAACTGGTTCCCGAGGCGAAAATTATTGCCATTCTTCGGCATCCTACCGAACGGTGAGTTGGAAACTGCAATAATTATTGGCATGCTGATATGCGTGGTCGTTTTTTTAGTAACCGCAGGCATCGGCGATAATGTTGTGTTTGCCAACAGTGACATTCATTACGTGAATCGTATGATTCATATCCAGACCGGCATACCCAGCAGTCTTGAGTAGATGTGACACTCATGGATTGCTGCACAGCAATGTCGAATATGGTTTCGTGTTGCGTTGATCAATATTAAGATTAAACCAGAAATCAAGAAAAAGATTGAGTCCATAGCTCTTTGTGCAAATGGTACTGTATTTATGGTGCATAGTCAGTATGCGATGCAAAATGCACGACTTGAAGATAGTATTTACCTAGCAAAGGACCTTAGCAAGCGCAGCCGGCAGCTCGTAATTTCGCAGTATCGGCAGAGTGGGATTAATTCAGAAGGGAACGCTGTTCCTTTCGTTTATTGGTTATGTGCTATTTGAACTTTTGAAGTAACCTAATATGTATTTAATTAAGTGGAAATTGCCTTAAAAGTATTAAGGTGAGGAATTAAGTTATTGTTCCTGTTTGGAATGATGTTTCAGGGAGCATATACTGGTACACGTACGTCAAAAGATTAACGTTGCGTCGAATACATGTGTTGGACTTTACTATCATGCTCTTTCTGATTTCACACATATAATTATATACACCCATTCTCATAATAAATGTACATGCATAAATCAATAATTTACCATAATTGAAATGAAACTACTTTAATTGGCCAATCTGATCATTTATCAGTTGATGGATCTTTTTGCATTCCAGGTTATTTTCACAATTCCGAATGAAGCGGCCAACAGCATCTGTTCAGAATTTTCACGAGAGAGTTGTCCAAGCATTGGATGCATTTCGGGATTGTCTTCTAAATCACACACTTCGCCATTGCACCTATAAAGATGACTATCAATATGAGCGCGTATGGGCCCTTTTCTCCGCCATCGGCTGAATATCTACTAGTATTCCCATTTCCAGAAGCAACTATACTTCAGGGCATCCTTGTATTCTGTATACTTAGAAGATTGGTTGAAAGTTTTTCCGAAAGAACAAGTACTCGTCCTCAAAGCGGAGGATTATTACTTTGATCGAAGATCAAGCTTAGAACAAGTCTTCAAATTTTTAGAGCTTGGTAAGGCCAGAAAATAACCCATTACCATAACCCATTACCATAACCCATTACCATAACCCATTACCATAACCCATAACCCATAACCCAGATGAAGATCGTATGAATTAAATGTTAATGTAATTACTCTCTTATGATATTTGTTTTCTTTCCAATCAAATTATTTTTTGACGCGTCCTTTACATTACAGGTCCATTGAAAGCGAAAACTTGGAATATAATATTGGCGGCCAAAGTGAAAAATTCTAAGCAATCTTATGCTTTACGATTGAAGGACGATATGTTGAACTCAACACGAGAAATGCTGAATACCTTCTTTCAACCTTACAACGAAAGATTGGCGGAAATTCTCAAGGACAAACGATTTCTGTGGTAATAATTGGCATCGTAGAATCTCAGTGGTTTTCAATATTTTTGGAATACATGTATGTTATCACATATCGGATGTTGTTGTTTGGATTATTATTACGGATATTTTCTATTTCGATTTATCCTTGCAGACCAGGCAATTTATATGATATGAACATAATAAATACAGAAATTCAATTTCATCTCAACAAAAGAAAAAAAAGCAAACAACAAAATATAAACAGCTTAACTAAATTATTTGAAACAATGTATATTAAAAATATTATAAATTCACATGTACTTTTTTTTTCTAAATCACATCCCTTATTCATTGGTGGTTGAAAAACGCATATAGGACTTCCTTTTGAAGGTGTTCAAGTTGGGTGGACCTGGAAATATAATTGGGGAAGATTATTAAAACATATATAGGAACACAAAGTTTATCAACTTTTTGAAGATTATTTCTGTTTGAGGTTAGTGTCATCTGATGTTGGTGTTTCCTTGTTGAGCCTCTTCTGATATGTGATCTTGGGTCGTGGGTGGCAGTAGGGAACCTTGTCCGGATGTAACTAGGCCCTTCCTCTTGCACAACCCAATGAACATTGTCGCATGACCTGGCTTCCTTCTCATAGCAAGGCTGTCGACTGCATCCAAACTAAGGATTCTTAGAGCAGTATTTTGAAATTATCGAGTTTGCTCAGACAATTTTCTAAAATAATTTTGGATGTTTTCTTTCACTAAAAATATGCTAAGTTGCCAATTTGAGCTAGTAAGAAAAAGGGTAGGATTGGCTTTGTGGTACAAAGTGAGCCAGGTAAGTCAGCAGACAATACGCACCACATCCAAGTATTCCTAACCAAATATTTATTTCTATGACCCAAGGTACAGGACTCAATCACAAAACACACAAGGGAAATATGATTTCACAAAATATGTTCTATGCTGTTTATGAATTATCACTAGCTAAAATTCAATCTGCTGGTCACAAGTCACCTTCATATTGCATCAACACAAGATCCACCTTCAGTTGTAATGACGGTTGACGAAGAACTCATCCTCCCGGACGGAGCAGGGGAGGTGCTAATGCAAGATCTTCTGCGATTTGAGACAACAGAACAAATGCTGACTTTCGTTTCTCGCTTCTTCTTAGGTAAACACAGCACATTGAAATCCAGGTCCGAGTCTCCTTCGTCATCCGATAAATCCACTTCCCTAGTTGGTGGAGCTGATTTCCTCGTTGCTGTCATATGCTGTTCTGCATACAAACCCAGAAGAGCACTTATGTCTTGCTTAGAAGTCTTGGAGACTGCAAGATCAGTTTTTTCCGACTTGATTGCCGGTGCCGATCGCAATTCGGGGATACTTTCGATTAAATCAATGCTGGGAATTGGTGGTAGTTGGAATTTATTTTTAATTCTCATTTTAGTATTTTCTCTGTATAGGCTTCCCAACTTCTCGTGTTCTCTCTGAGAATGTATCACTCTCACGTTATTCGAGTCGAAATTTGCTGCCCGTAACTCCGGTAAGCGCCCCATATATTTGTAGATTGAAGCGCGCTTTCTATTAATGCTTGTCTGCTGGTGCCTTCGAGAATTTTCGCCAAAGCTCCTCCAAGTGTGATCTGAAGCATGGACAGCTGAGTCGTGTATTCCTCTATTTGCTCCACCGTACTGAAGGAGGGTCACAGCGCAGTCATCTTTTCCTTCGCGGACAGAGTGCAAATAGGGCGTGAAACCAGATTGGTCTTTGATGTCAACGGACAAATCGTACTTCCTCATGAGCTGACATAACTTTTTCAAGTTCCTTGAGTTATTGTGCAAAACTGCATAGTGCAGAGATGTGTTACCGTCGGCATCCTTGCGTTGCAGATCAATATCCATTGCTCCATCACTCTCCAGGATGAGAGACACTTCCCTGGAGCGGTTCAAAAACACAGACCACATCAACACATCCCTCTTTGTGATGTTATCCACATCTCGAACGTCAGCTCCTAGGTCCAGCAGCTTTTTAAACATCACCAGCCTCTTTTTAGAGTCATCTATATGAAGAGCTTTCACCAAAACTTTGTATCCAGCTGACGACACAAAGGAGTCAAGGGAAGCTCCACAATTGGTCAAATACTCAAACTTCCAGGTATTTCCATCTTCTATAGCTTTAAAGAGTTGAACTGAAATAGTCGGTCGAATGTTTAATTTCAATGTTGACTTCTGAGTAGGAGGCAAAAGGCTGTGCGCTGACGCCGAAGCGAGAGAAGTTGAAGTTAATCCAGAAATGAAACTGTCCGAGAAAGGTAGCATCGTCGGCTTTGGGTTATCCATGTTCTGCAAAAGTAACATCAAGTTTGTATCAACATTACCACAACAGCATACACTCCTTATCTGTGGCTTTAAGATCATTTGGAATCGTGGATATTACTGATAAGGCTCACTTTTAATACTGTTTATCACTGCTACACATGCACTCGAGCATGCTTATCAATTCTGATCACACATTAAATCATCTTAATTAGCAAGTGCCAATTGGCAAACGGTGTAGATTCCTTTGAACCACTATTACGTAGTGAAAGATACAATGGCAACCCACCTTTATTCGATGCTAATAATCACCTTTATGGTAGCTATTCTCCGCACTTCTTATCCAAACTCCAAGGACACTTTTGCTGCCCCTCGCTTTATTTGTCTTGCATTCCAACAGGCGTGTTTACCCACAGTCTTTCGATAAATATCACCAAGCACTCAATATCTTTATTTGTGTACATGCGGTTGCTCCGTTTATTATATTTTCACATGTCTATTGGTTCAGCAGCATTGAGCGGGTCTGCTTACCAATAGTTAGATGGTGTAGACATGTCTATTGGTTCAGCAGCATTGAGCGGGTCTGCTAACCAATAGTTGGATGGTGTAGACAGGGATCTGCTGTGTAAAAGTATTAAGGTCTAATGGAGGTTGACACATAAAAGACAACGATCAATTCAATTTATTGGCCGTTGAAGATTTGCATAAATCTGAGAATTTTAAGTCATGTTCTATTGACCCATAGCACCAATTGATAGTATTCCGTGCCAAGAACACCATGCCTGGATGCAAACGTAAGGAAATAATGCATTCCGAATATCGGGGTTAGCATTGCGCCAATGGGAGAATGGCTTCCATAACGAAGTATAGGAGGCAAACGTCAGCTGAGGACTTGCCATGATTGGTCCCGTTCCCCTCGTGAAGCTATCGATTTCAACCAATCAGAGCAGACCATCTTCGCCATAAAAGGACATCTTTGTTGTTTACGAAACGAAAGCGTCAGTATTGCGCATGCTTGATGCACTCTGGCTGACCTTTTTATTGTTTTAGGATGAGAAACCATGGTAGATGTCCTAGAAAATTGCTTGTTAAAATAAGAAAAATTGCGAAAAATATTTTTTTTCGCGCCTGACTGGTGGCAAAATGATTATTCTATCTACATGTATTTCCGAAAATAAAATTTAAAAAATATCCATTGGTTTAGTCGCAGGACACGCTGATATGACGAGGCCCATTGTAAAAGATAGGGAACTCGGTGTTTCATCATAGCGTCTGACGTCACGCCTACTTAGCAATATATCTCCCGCGAAATCGTTTTCGATGATATTCCTTGTGTGGGCCAGGCATAGGAATCATTTTTGGTGCAAATAACGACTCAAAGTCCATTTTTAACCAGTTCTCCCTTCCTTTAATATCAAATTATATCTTAAGATTATAATTGCATAATATATGTTCAGCGTCTACAAGATACGATAAAATAATTGAAATAAATTATTTAAAATAAAATAGAAGCCGTGGGTAATATTATATAATATTATAAATAAATAAATAAATAAATAAATAAATAAATAAATAAATAAATAAATAAATAAATAAATAAATAAATAAATAAATAAATAAATAAATAAATAAATAAATAAATAAATAAATAAATAAATAAATAAATAAATAAATAAATAAATAAATAAATAAATAAATAAATAAATAAATAAATAAATAAATAAATAAATAAATAAATAAATAAATAAATAAATAAATAAATAAATAAATAAATAAATAAATAAATAAATAAATAAATAAATAAATAAATAAATAAATAAATAAATAAATAAATAAATAAATAAATAAATAAATAAATAAATAAATAAATAAATAAATAAATAAATAAATAAATAAATAAATAAATTAATAAATAAATAAATAAATAAATAAATAAATAAATAAATAAATAATAAATTTATTCAAACACGTAAAGTTTGGCAAAAAGTGGTAGTTGATGGTGACAGAAACAAAGTTGTTTATGCGTCACCTGCAAATGAATGAAAACGTGAGAAAAAAAAAACACAAAAAAAAACAGAAAACAGAAAACAGAAAAAAAAAAAACCACAAGAAACACACATACACACACACATACAGAATACAACAAGAACAATTGGTATAATATAAATGGGTTTTAAACATACTTTGAGATAAGTAAATATTTTAGGGGTTTTTTTTAAAGAGAATATCGAGGAGTTGCTAAAAATAGGAGCGATTATATTATTAATATTATGCGGTATTTGGTAATGTAAGCATCTTTGTCTGAGGGTTGTTCGGCAGAGGGGTTGAATCGTGTTTGAATGACACCTGGTGTTATGACTATGGTTTGGATAAGTTAGAGAAAATAATTGAGAAACAGAAGGGGGGAGCATATGGTGGACTAGTTTGTAGGTAAATATGAAGAGTCGGTAAATATAAAGGTCTTCAAGTGTTAGAATATTGCAGTCGTGAAAGAGAGGTCGGGTATGCGTCAGTTGCGGACGGTTTGATAATATTCTTATAATTTTTTTTTGTAGAGTCGAGAGTCGGTTCAAATGTCGGTTGGCAGTCTTTCCCCAAATAATATTGCAGTACGTAAGGTACGGAAGAACGAGGCTATTATACAACATGCGTAGTGTTTGTGGATTGAATATTTTAGAAGCCTTATATATGATGCCTATTGATTTTGAAACTTTATTGCATGTATGGGTCAGGTGTTCTGCAAAGGTTAATCTATTGTCTATTTTGACGCCAAGAAAATTAGTACTTTTGACAGTGTCAATGAGGGTACCATCAATTGAAAGAGAGAGGACTGTGTCCTGCAGTGAGCTATTCATGGAGAAGAGCATAGAATGAGTTTTGTTTACATTGAGCGACAAGCGATTACATTTAAGATATTCATTCAGTGATAGCAGTTCTGCATTAAAAGAGTCGGTCATCTCTTTCACGTTATTGCCATGTAGAAAAATATTATTGTCATCGGCATACATGATGGGTTTTGAGTTACGTAGTGTATTAGGAAGATCATTAATATAAATTATGAAAAGCAATGGACCCAGAATACTCCGTTGGGGTACTCCGCATTCAACAGTGAGAGCCTGAGACATTGTATTATTTAACTTTACTGTTTGTTTTCTATTATTTAAATAATCTTTCAGTAGATGTAGGGTATTTCCACGAATCCCATAAAGGTCCAGTTTCTGAATTAATATATTATAGTCTACAGTATCAAATGCTTTTTTTAAGTCTAAAAATATTGTTGTCTGTACCTAAATTTCATCTTCAATCATATGGCTACCGAACATTCGCCCATCAAGCACCCATCCTTTGGAACCGATTACCTTCCAACCTACAGAACCAGCAATCGCTTGATGCTTTTAAAGCCCAACTTAAGACTTACTATTTTAACATTGTATTTTCTAGTATTTAATGATTTTCCTTTTTACCTCTGTTTGTACAGCACATTTGAATGTTCTTTGATATTGCTGAAAATGCGTTTTGAATGTAATAAATGAAATGAAAATGAAATATAAAAAACCTATTACTTTTTTTTATTATCTAATTTCGAGGTAATGTTATCAATTGTAACTGCCAGGGCCATTTCTGTGCTGAATTTTTTACGGAAGCCAAATTGGTTTTCGCTGATGACGTTATGTTCAGTAAAGAAGTTGTGTAACCGATCATGTATAAGTCTTTCAAGAATTTTGGAAAAAGCTGGTAATATAGAAATTGGTCGATAATTTTGTAGCTCAGCTGGGTTTCCAGCTGAGCTTCCTAAAAAATAGAATTAGGGTAAGATCCCCGAAGGAAATCTTGTGGTTTTGATGTGACGTTTGGAATTTGGGAAGCAAGGTTGGGCCCTACATTAATAAAGTACTCGTTGAAAGACTCAGAGATAATCTGTTTGTTGCTACAGAGTCTATTATTAATCAAGAACTCGTGATCCAATGAGTCTTTCTTTTTCGAGCCTATGACCTCTTTCAGAGTCTTCCATATATTTTTAATGTTATTTCTATTTTTGGTAACTAAGTTCTGGTAATATTCACTCTTTGCTTGAGCTATTATGCCACGTAACCTGTTTTTATATCTTTTGTAAGCAGTTTCGTTAATACGAGTTGGTCGCTGTTTAAAATTTATGTATAATCTATTTTTGTTTGTAATGGATATTTTTAGACCAGCAGTTATCCATTTATTATTACTTCTTCTAGTTAGTGTTTTATGTGCTATGGAAAAAGATGTAATGTTTTTTATTTCAACATGCCGAATAAGCATTCCTTGCGTCTGCATGACAATAGATGTCTTCCCAGGACTCGCTATTTATTAATGTATTAAACTTGTCTATATTTGCTCGTGTATGTTTTCTATAGGATATTTGTTTGTCATTTGAGTTATTTCTGCGAGATACGTGAAATCCACATATAATAGGATAGTGATCGGATATGTCAGAGTACATGACAGCAGAACTGTGTTCACGATCAGTATTGTTTGTGAAGATGATATCTATGATGGTTGATCGAAGACGATCTTGTCTGGTTGCTTTGTTGATTAGAGGAATGTATGATTCCGAATACATTAGGTCTAGGAAATCACACGCGGGGATGTTATTAGGGTATTGAGAAATGTCTATGTTAAAGTCTCCTAGAAGGTAACAAACTTTTTGTTCATAGTTTATTATGGACAGTTTATTGCGTATCATTGTAAAAAAGTTTTGGATGTCGGTATTAGGTTGTCTATAGACTACACCAATTATCATAGGATTAATTATATCACCTGTAGTCAGGATTTCTAAGAACAGGGATATTATAAATGTTTAAATCTGGTCTGTGTTTAAAATTGAGGAAGCTATCAGTGTAAATCGAAACACCCCCTCCTCTCTGATTAACTCTGACGGAATGGATGCTATTATAGTTAGGGATTTCGTAGAGGATTTTGTTGCTTTCAGTCGGCCAGTTTTCGGTCAGGGCTATTATAGAAAAGTTTGTTTCGGTCAGCTGAAGACAATTGCTTAGCTCTTGTTATTATATATATATATCATTTTATTCACAAACTCATGTTTGTACATTTTATATGAAAAACAAAAAACAGTAAATTTAACAGAACTGCAAAGAGTACTTAATTAGGTAATACATAAATAATAAAGTAGTGCATTAATTTCGGTATGACTCGATATGCAGTCTATTGAGCCACACCGAGCTTCAAGTAATTCTTTTAAAACAGTAACATTTGCTCTGAAATGGCGCTAAAATATTTAGCAAAAAGTACATTTTTTAAACAGTTTTTCGGCATGACTAAATTTTGCTGATCACATTGTAGGAATGCTGATGTTTTATTTATTTTTTATTTTTAGCCACAACAGAATTAGAAGTAAGAGATAAGTTTGCACACAATTGAATCAAAACATTATCACTTTTAAAACAATTATTCCAAAAAGAAGAAAATCTGTACATAAGCTGTGTATCTAAGTCTGGTTGGTGCATTAACAGGTAAACATATTTTGATATCGTGCGTAGATTCAGATTAAGTAATCGCTTAATACATTTTTTATAACAAACAATGAAATCACTTATATTACTTAGCGACCAAAGAGGAGAACCATAAAAACTTGTGCAATAGGATTTGAATAATGAACATAGAACATCAGGTGAACAGTGCTTGTAATGGGAGTACAAAACATTAGTTTTTCTAATCATATCCTTAGAAAATTTAGACAGATTTTTAGCATGTGTATTTTTTCCAATTAAAGTTCCTAAATGTAAAGCATTAGTGACATATTCTATGGGTTGGCCGTGGAGATAAAATGGTTGACAACAATGAGTTCTTGAAGAGTTATTAAACAGGACAACGTGCCTTTTGGTGCTATTGAATTTGACAGAATATTCAAGTGAAAACTGCTCACAAATTTCTATTAAGTGGGACATGGCTGAATGAGTCGGTGCTATAAGAGTAAGATCATCAGCATAAGTTAAAGCTCCACAATAAACATGACCTACATAACATCCAATTTTTGATTTTTTCAAACGCATTAAAAGTTCATCCATATAAACACAAAATAAAATTGGAGACAGCACTCCACCCTGCTTAATTCCATTGCGGCAACTAAACGGTATTTTGCCACCGAACAAGATGAGTCTGACGTATATACATGTGAACAAGGAACTTAATTAGAGCTGGGCACATGCCCCTAAACAACAGTAAATTAAACAACTTGATAAAGTGCACCCTATCAAACGCACGAGAAGCATCGAGCAAAGTAGTATATACAGGCGTATGACGACTGTTATAGTATTCAATGACCTCATTTAAAACATATGTACATTGGGTTGTAGAATGGTTTGGCTTAAATCCAAATTGTAAATCGCTAGTTGACAAAACATTAGAGTGAACTTTTAAAACTATGTGATCAAGAATTTTACCCATAATGCTGCTAATGGCTATTGAACGAAAGTTATTACTGTCACTGAGCGATTTCTTTCTATTCTTAGGAATCGGAATGAGGAAAGATTTCAGCATTTCATTTGGTGAGGAAAAACGAGCAAACATTGAATTGAACAGAATAGATAAATGTACAAATAAACTATCACAACCGTTGATATAATTATTAGATGATAAATTACATTCAGAGTCGCTCTTTCCTGATTTGAGCATCTTTACAGCTGATTTTACATTATCAACGCTAAAAAAAATGGTTGTGATAACACGACCCAGCAGCACACGTCGTCGAAATTCTGTCCGTGACCTGGTCAATAAACTCATTCATGTCGTTTTCGTTAAACGAGACACTACTGTACAGAGATTCATATTTGACTTTAAACATTTCACATACTTCAAGCTCTCCATCTGCATCATCAACAATAATCGGTTTATCTCGTACCTTATTAGCTTTCTTTTTTACTTCGCCCCAAAGATCACGAGAATTATTACTAGCTAACGCTTGAGAAATGCGATCAGCAGATAATTTATCCTGGTTTCTTACAACCCATCTTGAAGCTCTTCGATATTGCGCTCTTGTACTCCGTCTAATATTACTTAATGAACCAGTTGTTGGGTCTACCATTTTCCACCCAAATGCGGTTCCAGAAAATAGCATCCTCTTGAAATTGTTTAACATGGGTTGACCAACCAGCCTTTCCTCTTTTTTTACATACTGGGATCGTTACTTCCGCTGATGATCGCATGGCCCTTACAATATCGTCATAATATTTGTCGACTGAGTGAGTATGAATGAGACAATCATTATTAAAGTTAGAACAATTAACACAATGTAAGGCTTCGTAAGGAACATTAATACCTTCTAGACATATACTTAACATTTCTTTGTACGCTACAATGTCTCGACTAGATGCTCTATGCCATGAAACACGACTCTGTGAGGTAGTCGGAGGATGATCAGACGGCATGTGTTCAATTCTTACAGACAAATGCAATAACACCGGATTGTGATCAGAGGTGTTGTCTCCCTCATGCAAACTGCAATATAAAGTAATCTCCTCATTCAGATTCTCACTCAATATAAAATGGTCAATTACTGAACGTGCTTCTGAACAATCGTTTTCATATGTATAATCCACACTCGAGACATTATGGTTAATACACATGTTCAGTCCACTCGCAGAGCAGAACTCAGTTAAAAAGCCAGTGTGAGCTCATCGCAGGCGACCCATGTCGGTGTTGAAATCCCCCCCTAGAATTACATAATCCAAATTCGCGTTTACAGACATTATTGAGTCAATTTCACAGAGAATCGTCAAATAAACCTCATGCGTGTCATGCTGCCTGTCACAGGGCATATAAACATTACAAAGCAATATTTGAATATTTCCAGGCAAAGTGAGTGTCGCGGCACAAAGGCGTCGTGATTGAGTATTAAGCACTGTAACGGTGCATTTCAATGAATTCCGATAGACAAACGCACAGCCTCCGTATGGTCTCCCAGAGATGAGCTGAGAGTCCTCCATACCAGACACACCAACAACTTCCACATTGTCAATGTATTGCGCAATTTTGCTAATGTCCGTGTCCAAATACCAGTGCTCCTGACAAACAACACGTCACA
>KB292156.1:30267-42723 GCA_000328365.1 Capitella teleta
TCTGCAGGGGGTTGCACTCTATGGAAGGCCAGAAGGGTCATAACCCAGAATTAGTTCACGGAACATTTAATTGCTCCGCGGAGCAATTCAGAGTACTGCTCCGCTATCATTGGTTTGCCATGCAGCCAATCGGCTTGCGCCTTGTATTGGCGGTGTTACCGCGGCACCTCCAGCAAGTAAAATGTTGACGCACAGATCAACTTCGCGGCGAACACCTTGGAGAAATACCACCGGATTTGCGGCCATGCTAGCTATCTGGCTATCAGCTGCTGATAACCTGACAATTTCTGACAACTTAATTGCAGACTAACACAAAGAAACAAGTCAAACAACTATACAATTTCCGATGCCTCGCAGACTCGGCATTATCATTGTAGCGAACTGAAAGGGGGTGAAAACAAAACATAAATCCTGTCACGGCCTCTGTGATTGGTTGGAATTAGTCCGCGGATCATTTCAGAGCACGTGGAGGGAGGGGCGCTACGCCAGCCAATGAGAGCCCGCGGGAATTGTTCCGCGGACTAATACGAATTAGTCCGCGGATCAATTCATTGCTTCGCGGAGCAATTAAATGCTCCGTGAACTAATTCTACGTTACGACCCTTCTGGCCTTCCATAGCACTCGACGGGTTTTCTTTGCACCGCAAGCAGTGATAGGCTGGCCGTAAACGTCCCAGAGCATCTCTCTGGCAACATATACTTGATCAGGGTTGTAGAACTCACATATGCATTCAGCGAGACTCTTCATGGTGCTGCTATGCGCATGCGTGAATGCGTAACACAACAATTCGCTATGGACGACAGGGCACCCAGGGGGGAGGGGTCCGCCGGTGCTCTTCATAGCTGACCAGTTTTACACTGATCAACTCACAATAGCCAGCAAAGATAGTTCCAAAATCCCGACTCCCTCCTCAGAGGGATCGAGGGCGCCCAATATTGAGTGCACAAATGCCTTCTTGAGGTACTCACGATCACGTAGATACAAGAACAACTCCTGTGCTCTGAGTATATCCTGCGAAAATCACGAGAAATGAATCCGGAGCGTATTTTCAAACGTCTTGCCGCGACCAATATATGACGGAGACTACGGACATTTGGGTGAAATAGAGAGAAGCGGTTTTTATAATTAGCATTGAGAGGAAGGTCAGAATATGAGAATGAGAGGGTATTTTGAGGAGAAAGAAGATTTTGGTCCGGATCCAGGTCATTCAACAATTGGGCATTTCTATTGTCAGGATGGGTGAAAGAATTTGGGGAAGAACATACACGATGAGTTTGCACATAGAACAACCCAAGTTACAATACTAATTAGGATTGAGATTTTAACATGAGCATATAGATTAAGTATTAGTAGAACATGAGTATATGTATATGTATATAAGCCAATCATGCAGTGAAAACATCCAACAGTAATAAAAAAATGAAAAGAAATAGAAAATGTAATAATGATTTTGAGCTAAGACTTCACGAAGGAAGCCAATAGATTTTCGCAGTCCCAAAGAGTTCTCCCGGAATGAATTTTTCCGTTATTGTCCTTGAAGACGATGGCACCATCATGAGTCCAGCAGTCAGTAATTTGCTTTTATCTCTTCATTTGGCGCGCCTTATATAGAAAAGTTGACCTCTCCTTTGTGAGGTCCTCATATAAGAACGTAGAGGGCAAGCGTGCTTTTATGTTTTTCTTCATTTTCATTACACTTTGTCGGGCGCGGTACGTAGAAAATTTAACAATCACGGACCTCGGTCTATCAGGGTTCCTTCTGCCGACCCGATGCACTCTGTCTATGTCCATAATCGAGATCGGTGGGTTTACTTCCAAGTCTTCGTTAACAATTTTTAGGGTTCGGTCCAAAATGTCCTCGTGTTCGACCTCAGGGAGGCCGGTCACTCGGATAGAGTTTCTTCTTGTATATTGCTCCAGCGCGTCATTTTGGCTTTCCAGGGATTCGATTCGTCTATCTAAGTGTTTGATGACACTATCTTTTTGCTTTAGTTCGGCTTTTAATGAGATGAGTTCCTGGCGGAAGCTCTCTCCGACGATGTCGGAGAGACAGGCACGAACCTGGGAGTCCTGGAGGGCGCTGGTGAGGGCTGCAACGAACGACGATAGATCCATATCAGACGAATCCTTTTCAGAAATGCGCGATTTGCTGCGAGTTATCATGTGTTTTGCAGCAAAACTGTAGAAGGCCGAATCTATATGTAACAGACGATATCCTTACATAATTAGCTTAGCTTCTTCGCGAAGAAAAAACGCTGGCGATCACATGCCAAATCGAGCTGTGAGAGAGAGCTAATAAGTGCGTCCGCTCTCTGCGGTGTCTTGAGCTCATATGATTATGATATATATTATACAGAGTAGACCAAAAGTAGTCTATCTACTCCATGTTAAAAACATAAATATTAAATTTGCTATGGCACGGCTTGAAAAATAGGTCGAGATCGAGAGCAACAACAAATTGACAGATTTTAGCAGCAAAGTGGGAATAAATCTAAAACCTTTAGATGAAAACATTTATGCTTTTTTGAGTTAAAATTTGGAACCAAAGTACGACCAGATCTTTAAGAATCAGCTCTCATCTGCAGTAATTGATGCATTGGAGATAATTATAAAACAAGAAATGGCGATTTCAAGAGAACAGCAAACTCGGTTTGATGCATGCAATCGAGATTAACTTTTTATAGGTTTTACTACATTAAAGAGGACCTCTGTTCATTTTGGAACCTTTTTAGATCGTTTCTGTGGGCTTTATTGGGTCACAAGAGACCGTTTTTGATAAATTTGGCCAACTGTGAATGATATTCAAGACAAATTAAAATACAAAATTCCTGCACGGGCAGAATAGCTTGAAACGAGATGAGTGCGAGATTTCTTTTATGAGAACTACTGAAAGATGTGCTCACTCGACGGCTCCCATTGTTAACAATATGAGAATTACCTTTATGCTGTCACGACGGTATGAAATTAAACGCGAGAAGAAAGCGATATTTTAAACCTCTCAAATTCGATGTATCACGGAATTAGCCCACAGCAAGCGTATTGTCTAAAAGTATGTCAGTCAAAAGGCGTATTTGTCTTTTGGGATGCATTCGTTACTAGTTCAAAACAACCAGAGGTCCTCTTTAAATAAAAACGCTTTAATTAAACATTATAGTACGACACTCCACATGTCATTTGCATCCTATAAGAATTAATTATATATTGTTTTGCTGCAGCTGATTCTATCATCAAACCTTTCAATACGTGTCCAATTCAATTCTCTGAGCTTCATGGACACTATTTGCCTTCGGAAAGCAAAGCAAAGCAAGTGATAGCCATTTAAAGGATTTGATGTGAGTGGCTTTTAAAATTCTCTACGTCAATACAATGCAAATTCTCATAAATACCAGTCATTCATGAATAGGTTTACAATGGATTGAGAACTAAGTGAAGCTAAGGAACTCCAGTGTGATAGATTGCAGCTCATTCATAAAATTTTATTTCACCATTAGTGCTTCAATATAATGGAAGAGTTAAAAATAAACTATAAAAATACTCATGAAAGGGAAGAGCCCTGAGAACAAAATTTCAGATAAAAACAGTCTTTAAAAAGAATAAAATATACAGTTAGTGCCCCTCCCCCCTAAAAAAAAAAAATAAAAAAATAAAAAATAAAAAAAAAATAATAATAATAATAATAATAATAATAATAATAATAATAATAATAATAATAATAATAATAATAATAATAATAATAATAATAATAATAATAATAATAATAATAATAATAATAATAATAATAATAATAATAATAATAATAATAATAATAATAATAATAATAATAATAATAATAATACTCACAATTCCTACCATCGAGGGACCTGAAGAAGAAAGCCACCCTTTGTGGACCAGATCAATATTGATTGTACAGGCACTAAAAATTTTTGGTACCTCCTGAGACTCCCGAGATCGTGTATCTGCGCTTGAATTTTTTGAACTTTCTTAGTTTTTTTCATAATCACGACGTGGTCCCCCAACAAATTTTTAAATTTTTGTACTCCAAATTATCACAGTTGGGAGACAGCATCCAGCATTGGGAGTCCGGTTTCTCGAGTGGCACCATTGGGGAACCTTTTTAATAACAAATTATTATTTTGTTATGAATGGCACCATTGGGGAACCTTTTTAATAACAAATTATTATTTTGTTATGAAAGGCATCTTTTTAATAACAAAATAGATTTATGCTAAAAAAAACCTGAAACGGGCCATAGCTTACTGTAACTTGATATGTCATTCAGTTAGAAGTGTACATACACGGTACAATATTCGGGAAAATTCTCACACTGTCATTCATATATACCGGCTTAGTTACGCACTCACAAATGCCTAGAAACTATACTTGATGGTTTTCAATGACGATGAAACTTTACATACAGTTACATGAGAGTATGGAGATTCCAAAATGTCATCAACTGTCACTTTTGAGCATATATATCCAGTGTATGGCAGCCTTGAGAGGTTCATATTAAATTGCAAAATGTTTGAATGAAAAGCCGTTGCGTACCATTTTTAGCTCTGATACACCCTGTACCTGGTCAGAACTTGCTGTAACTTGGCATATCACTCAGTTAGAAGTGTATATACATGGTGCAGTAATAATAGATCGAGAAGTCCGGTTGAGTTCTACACTGGGAGAGGCCCTTTAATACCACAACGCGCTCTTATATACAGCTACAGCAGTGAAAGGTAATCTAAGGTCATGCATCGAGTTCTCGTACTCGTATCACTACATCCCTCTTTCTACAAAACAGAAAACTGATTCATCGTAGTGAACCATGCATTCAAAACAGGAGGTATACTGAATCGTCAATCGCCAAATAATGCATTCAATGACAATGAGGTACACGTGTGAATATTGGATAATGTGAAGTGCTAAACATTATACTATCAATTGAACATCTAGCTACTCGATCGTACATGTATAATATGATCAGTACAGGCTGTACAAGAAGATTGCAAAACAAACAAATACTGAAATTGAAGATGTTCAATGTTCATAAGTCAGCCTCTGTGGCGGCTTGCTTGTCCGACCTGATCGGGTGACGAACTGGCCAGGTGAAAACGTGTCCGCTTTCGTCTCAGCTGTTGTCTGAGCAGCCTGGTCAGTAGCTGCACTGCTGGGTTCGGCGCTTGGTGTTGACAGGTGGTCATCAACTTTGCGGTTGGCGCTTGTCATCGAGGTGCTTGGCACGTGCGCTTGTGGAGCTTCCCTCAGGTGTTTGCGGTTGCGGCGCAGTGTCCCTCGCGGTGTTTCCACGATGTACGAACGAGGCTTGTTCGTCAGTTTCTTGACGCTGCCGTCCTCCCAGGTGCCAGTGCGGGTGTCCATCACGCTGACTGCTTGCCCTGCGTGTAATGGTGGAAGCTCAGGTCCTGCACGCTGGTCGTGATTGATTTTCTGACTTTCCCTCTTTTCTTGCAGACGTTGACAAATTTATTCATCCAACGGATTAGGGGTGTCATGATACGGCAAGCTTGTTGTGATGCGTCGCCCCATCAGCAATTCTGCTGGAGATGGTATTTTTGAATTTAGCGGAGTGGCACGCATGTTCAGAAGTGCCCTTTGAATGTTCTGTTGTTTTCGCCCGCATTTGATGATCAACTTCTTGATATACTTGATCTGATTTTCAATGAATCCATTGGATTGGGCGAAGTGCGGGGAAGAGGTTGTGTGAACGATTCCCCACTGCTGGCAGAACATCTGGAAACTGTGAGCGGTGTACTGTGGCCCGTTGTCGGATCGGATTTCGTCCGGAATGCCAAACATCGCACACGTCTCCTCAAAGAAGTTGACGATTGCCGCTGCTGTCACAGGGATTCGGGACTTGCGGATGACTGGGAATTTTGAGAACAAATCAGAGATAATAATGTAATATATTTGATTCACCTCGAAGATATCGGTTCCCAGTATTTGCCATGGCTTGCTTGGGACCTCCAATGGGATGAGCGGCTCTCTTCGGTTGGGTGGTTGATATTCCCGGCACATCTCGCATTGGCGGGTCACTTGATCGATGTCCTCGTTGATCTTTGGCCAGTACACGGTCTCTCGTGCAAGCAATCTGGTTTTTTCGATGCCCTGATGTGCGGCATGCAGCTGCTCGAGGATGTCACTCCTCATCAAGTCCGGCACCAGCACGCGCTTGCCCTTGAAGATGACTCCATCTTCGATTCCCAGAGACTCCCGGAATGCCCAGAATGGTCTTAAATCTCTCGGGAGCTCCGTGATCTTATCTGGCCATCCATTGAAGATTACTTCGCTGAGTGTGCTCAACACAGGGTTCCTCTGTGTCTCTTGCTTGAGTTGTGCACGTTTCCGTTGATTGAAGTGGATGAAGTCCAGGTCCAGGTCGTCAAGGCAGATGTCTAGCTCGACGGTCTCACTTCTTCTTGGATTGGGCAAACGTGACAACACATCGGGCACTGTCAGCTGTTCAGCTGGTCTGTAGACCACTGTGTAATCGTACCCCTGAATGCGAAGAAGCATCCTTTGAAGTCGTGGCGGCGCTGCAGTGATGGGCTTGCCGCAGATATTCTCCAGTGGCTGGTGGTCGGTTACAATGGTAAACCGGCGTCCATATAGGTATGTATGGAAGCGTTCCACGCCATACATGACTCCCAACATTTCGCGTTCAATGTTGGAGTAGTTGCTCTGAGCTTGGGTGAGGGTCTTGGAAGCAAAGATTATCGGTCGTCCATCTTGCACTTGGCACGCACCGAGGCCTTTCATTGATGCGTCCACTTCCTTGGTGACATCATAGTAGGCAATGAGGGAGTCCTCCGAGATGCAGAGTTTCATCTTCTCAAATGCTTCCTGGTGGTTGCTTTCCCAGATGAAGGGCGTCTCCTTCTTCAGCAGGTCACGGAGTACATGTGATTGTGCGCTCAGCCGCGGGATAAAGACTCCCATGTACGTCATGAGTCCGAGGAACTTCTGAAGATCCTCCTTGGACTTGGGGCTCGGCACCTCGCGGATGTCCTTGACCTTTGCAGGGTCTGGTGATATGCCCTCAGCGCTGTAAATGTTTCCAAAGAACAAGATTGATTTTTGTTTGATGGAACACTTAGCTGAGTTGAACACCAGTCCTCTGTTCTTTGCTCTCTCCATCAGCGCAACCAGTCGCCTGTCGTGCTCTTCCTCTGTTCTGCCAAACACGCAGATGTCGTCAGCTATGCCGATGCATCCCTCGAGCCCTTCCAGGATCTCGTCGATCCGTTGTTGGAAGAAGTCCTGGCTGATGTTCAGGCCAAATGGAAGGCGCTTGAAGCAGTAATGCCCGAACGGTGTGCGGAACGTCGTCAGTAGCTGTGACTTCTCCTCCAATGGCACACTCCAATATCCACATTTGGCATCTAGCTTGCTGAACACCTTGCTTCCAGCAAACGACGGGTTTGTTTCTTCAACTGTTGACGTCTTGTGGGGACATCGCTTGATTGTGTTGTTGAGGTGACGGGGATCAAGGCATACGCGAATGCTCCCGTCCTTCTTGGTGCTGTACACTATGCTGGAGCACCAATCAGTGTGTTCTGTAATCTTCTTTATAACGCCGCATTTTTCCATGCGGGTTATTTCCTCCTTGATCTTGGGCATGAGATTGATGTTGTGCTTTCTTGGCCGATCAACGTGCGGTTCAGCGTCCTCCTTCACGACGATTCTCGCTGGCTCTTTGAAGCATCCAATGGCGTCGAACTGTTGAGGCCACTGCTTCTTCAGGTCATCGATTGATGCAATGGGTGACTCAATCCAATCGAGTGCTTGAACCAGCTTGCATTTGATCTCGACCAGGCCCAGACGTCGGCAATCTGGCAGCCCCATGATGACAGGTCCAGGCACATCAACAACGTAGAAAGTCGAGCTGATCCAGCCGGATCCAGCATTGTGGCAGTTGATCGCCATGCTTCCAAGACATCGCAGTGTGTCGCCGGAGTATGCGGTCAGCTTTTCTTTCCTCACAGGAAGAAGAATTGATAAAGGCTGCTTGTTACCAAACATCTGCTTGAAGGTGCGTAATGGCAACGCATTGGCGTTCGCCCCGTTGTCAATATTCACCCGCAGCGTGTGCTTCCCTGCGAGTCCGGGCACAGTGATAGCCAGCTTGATAAACGCTTTGTCACTTGAGCGGTGGGCATCGACCGCTGACAGATGGACATCGTCAAAGCCATGCGATGCGGAATCGGTGTTCGACGATTCACCCTCGGCCACTTCATGGAGCTGTTTACTTGACCGGATCGATCGCTGCTTCTGTGTTTGCCGGTCGCCATCGCTCATGCTCAGGTTCGCTTTCCTGCAGCATTTCTTCCAATGACCCAAAGTGTGACATATATCGCACTTGGTTCCGAACGCGGGACACTCACGCGGTGGGTGGGACCGCTTGCAGTTCCTGCACTTTTGACCATTGCTCTTTGTTCGTGAAGTTGAACTCCGTCTAGCCGCAACATGATCCACTGAGGCAGCGGCGCTTGATGACAGCTCCATCTTGAGACCCCTCAGCTGCTTCGTCCCCTTGACGGCTGCCTCGTGCTGCCGGCCCAGCGTCAATGCTTGATCCAGGGTCAGCGTCGCGTCCTTCCCGAGAAGGTCTCCGCGGTAATCGTCAATTGCCGTCCCCGCAATTACGATTTCGATGATACGTTCCTTGAGCTCATCATCCGTGAACTCGCATCTTAGAGCATGCGTCCTCGCGCGCGTTACACAGTCGTCAAGCGTTTCATCACTCCTCTGGCGCATCTGCATCAGCAGAAGTCTCTGAGTGCGGAAATTTACGCTCACTTGCAAATTGCGTTCCAAGAACTGCCAAATAGCCGTTGGCGTTTGGAGCTGCTGTTCAGTCAGCCCAGAAGCATTTAGGCGTCGTAGCCCCTCGTCGCAAAAGCCGATCTTGATTTTTCGCGCAATTGCAGCGGGTTCCGTCACTTCATTGTCTTCACACACCAAAGTCATCTTTTGCTTATACATACACAAAGCGTCCGCGACTCCTCCTTCGCTCGACCACTTCATGATCGCGTACTTCGACGTAGGCGCCATTGAGGATCAGAATCTCCAGCCGCTAGCCACCATGCAGTAATAATAGATCGAGGAGTCCGGTTGAGTTCTACACTGGGAGAGGCCCTTTAATACCACAACGCGCTCTTATATACAGCTACAGCAGTGAAAGGTAATCCAAGGTCATGCATCGAGTTCTCGTACTAGTATCACTACACATGGAACAATCAATAATTCCTGGAAGATATTGCAAACAAAAAATATTCTGAAAATTATCCATTCATCAATTTATTCTGTATGGGCTCAATTGTGTACTCGCATATGCCTAGAAATAATACTAAATGGTTTTCAATGAGGATTAAACTTTACATACAGTTACATGAGGGTATGGAGATTCAAAAATGTCACCAAGTATCACTTTTGGGCATATATTCAGTCAGTGACAGCCTTGAGAGGTTCATATTAAATTGCAAAATGTTTGAATGAAAAGCCGCTGCATACCATTTTTAGCTCTGATACACCCTTATCTGGTCAGATCTTGCTGTAACTTGGTATATCACTCAGTTAGAAGTGTATATACATGGAACAATCAACAATTGAGGGGGGATATCACATACAAAAAATATTTGGAAAAATTTTCCATTCATCAATTTATCCTGTATTGGCTCATTTGTGTACTCGCATATGCCTAGAAATTATACTAAATGGTATTTAATGAAAGTGAAACTTTACATACAGTTACATGAGAGTATGGAGATTCCAAAATGTCATCAACCATCACTTTTGAGCATATATCCAGTCAATGACAGCTTCCGCAGATTCATAAATAATGTCAATTTGTAGAAATGAAAAGCCGCTGCGTACCATTTTTAGCTCTGATACACCCTGTACCTGGTCAGAACTTGCTGCAACTTGGCATATCACTCAGTTAGAAGTGTATATACATGGAACAATCAACAATTGAGGGGAGATATCACATACAAAAAATATTGGGCAAAATTTGGATATTGCAAAAAAAAAAATTTCTGAAAAAAATCTCCATTCATCAATTTATTCTGTATTGGCTCAATTGTGTACTCGCATATGCCAAGAAACTATACTGAATGGTTTTCAATGACGATGAAACTTTACATACAGTTACATGAGAGTATGGAGATTCCAAAATGTCATCAACCATCCCTTTTGAGCATACATCCAGTGAGTGACAGCCTTGATTGCTTCATATTAAAGGACAATTTGTTTGAATGAAAATACGTCACTGCGTACCATTTTTAGCTCTGATAACCCTGTAACTGGTCAGATCTTGTTGTAATTTGGTATATCACTCAGTTAGAAGTATATATACTTGGAACAATCAATAATTCATGGGAGATATTGCAAACAAAAAGTATTCGGAAAAATTCTCCATTCATCAATTTTGTCATATCATGATTATGCGTTATGATTATGATTGCCTTATGGTTTAATATACTTCCCGAAAGCAGTTGTTTTGGCCCAACGTACTTGACGAGTCCTACTTACATGGTAATACCACATGGTGTCAGAGAAAATCGAACTCTACGTCTACAATTTCGTGTGTTATCTCTCAGAAACGCAGAAAGATGTTCAAAAACCAACCAGGGACAGGTTTATCGGGCAATCACGAGTCTACTCTCGTGATTTAAACTGAATTTTGTCTTCAGAAAACAGTCCAACTCAAACGACAAGGTCGTCATCTTGTGTTCATCTAAGGAACTACAACTTCCGTCAATTGTAAACAACAACAAACCCACGTGTTGTCAACATGCCAGAGGGTCCACAGGAGGAACAACCTGTCGCAGCTGCATTATTGCCTTGTATTCCAGGCATCCGTCCACCTGAGACATTGGTCTTGAACGACCAATTAAGGGACAAATGGAGAATATTCAAGCAGAATTGGAATAACTTCAGCATTCTCACAGGTGTCACACAACAGCCAAGGGAGTACCAAGTTGCTTTATTGTTGCATACCATTGAAAACGATGCTTTGAGAATCTACAATGGATTCACGTTTACTACAGAAGAAGATCAACGAACAATCACCGAAATTCTTGCAGAATTCGAAGAATTTGCAGTTAGTGCAATCAACATAACATACAAGCGTTATGTTTTCAACCAACGAATTCAGGAGCGAGGTGAAGCCTTTGACAAATTCCTGTCTGATTTGCACGAACTAATTAAATCCTGCAATTTTTGCACTACATGTGTCGACTCTGTACTCAGAGACCGCATCATTACCGGCATCAGAAACAAAGACACTCGGAAGGCTCTGCTAAAGGAGCAGAATCTGGAACTGAGAAAAAGCCATTGATATCTGCAAAACAATGGAAAAAGCAGATGCAGATGCAACAGCAATGTGACCGCAGGAGAATGTTGAACAGTTGCGTACTCACACCAAGTCTAACAAAACATATGGACCTAAAACCAAAGGTCATGGACAAGGTCAACGAAACAGTACTCGAAGATCATACTCACAGTCTGGACCTCAGAAGACTTGCTCATGGTGTGGAAGAGAAGGTCAAGGTCATAATAGGTCATCGTGTCCTGCTAAAGATGCTCGATGTGACTCATGTGGAAAAAAAGGTCACTGGAGGAAAGTTTGTCGCAGCAAACCAACTTCTTTCCCTAAACCTCGAGTGAATGAGGTTGAGAGCGAAGCCCACTTCCTGGGAGACATCCGCATTGAATCCATTGACGAGGAATGGAGTGCAACGGTTAATGTCAATGGCACACCAACAATTTTCAAGCTAGACTCAGGTGCTGCTGTAAGTGTGATGGGAACAAAACACGTATCACAAGATACAACACATCATCTCCAACCAGCTACGAAAAAACTTCGGGGAGCCGGTAACATTCCGATTGATTGCCTAGGGACATTTCAGGCAACTCTCTCATACGAAAAGCATTCAAAAAAAGAGTGCATTTACGTCATCAGACACCAGAGCAAACCGCTTCTGAGTCGCAGAGCATGTGCATCCATGGGACTACTCTCAGTTCCGCCAGATCTTCATGAAGTGAGTTCAGTGAATTTCCGTGAAGAATTCTCTTCACTCTTTAAGGGACTTGGTTGTTTGGACGAGAAGTTTACTTACTCAATCGCTCTCACGGAGCCGCATGCACCTCTCTGTCTATTTACTCCAAAAAAATTTCCCCATCCTCTGAGATCTATGGTGAAACAAGAACTCGACTCCATGACGAAGACAGGAGTCATTTCTCCAGTTAGCACACCGACATCTTGGTGTTCAGGCATGGTGTGTATGCCAAAAGCCAACAAGCGAGTTCGGATATGTGTTGATCTGACTCAACTCAACAGAGCTGTTAAACGAGAGATCCACCCTATTTCAGCCGTGGATGACAGCTTATCTCAGCTAGCAGGAAGTCAAGTCTTCACCAAACTAGACGCCAACAGTGGATTC
>KB292163.1:13613-45218 GCA_000328365.1 Capitella teleta
AACGGTTCACCGATACACACTTTTGGCAGCGTGATNTGCGACGTGTGTTTTGGTGGCCGTAAATTTAAAAAACGATTCATGCAAGCCGAGATAAAGAGACCTCTGAAAGGAGCACAACCAAAGTCATCTGTGCCAAAAGCTCTAGAAACAGCCCCGTGGGTATTTGTTAGAGCAGATTCTCACAGAACGCCGTTTCGACGACCTTACAAAGGACCCTACAGAATCATCACTCGCTCAGACAAAGCGTTCACATCGACATTGGAGGAAAGCAGGATGTGATTTCCCGTTTCCATCGATAGGCTGAGACTAGCATATGCACCCACCATCAACAGAAGTGGACGCATAAGCAAACCACCGGGTCGGTACCAAGACTCGCGAGAGGGAAGCCATATGGCGATCCACTCAATTCTCTTTCCACTCAAATTCTCTTTTCTAATATAATCTTTCAATTGCTCATGTCAAGTCTTTCTAACAGCTAGAATATGGATGTATAAATACTTGTGTTTTCACAATAAATAATCAGTCAGATCAACCGTATCTTGTTGGCTCTTTACACTATTTAATTTTTTATTTTATAATTACTAATTATAATTTTTGTATATATATGGTTGCTTTAATTCAACTACTTAATGCACATGGACAAATGAGAAATCGACCAGTTAGCATAAAAGTAATAATAATATATTGTGATATCTTGTAGTATCTATTGTCCTACAAAGCTTGGCATCGATGTTTAGTGTTCTTTCCTTTTCGATTCTGAGGGGGTGGTCAAACTGTACGAGCATACGTTCAAAAACTGCGCACTCCACAGCCACATGGTTGGTACTGGGTGATAGCCAGATGGGCTGGTTGGTATCTGCACACATCATTTGTTGTAAACAATGCAGGATTTTTCGAATAATGAACGATTATTCAAATTCCACACAATTCTCCGTCCCACTCCACACACTTCGCCGTCTTACCCGCACAATTCGCCGTCCGTTAATGATAGGTTAGGTGATATGCGTCTGTGTCTGTTTCTGTGCTCGGGCCCCAAAAAGTATTATGGGACAGCTTGTTCATCAGTGTTAATTTCTCTTTTAATGTTGAAAACAAAGAGGCGATAGTTCACTGTTTATAAATATTGGTATAGGTATATACAGTCCAAAGTACACTCAGCCCTTAAACGTGCATGTTTGGAATCGACAAGAATCTATCGAATACATTGGTTGGCTCTTTTGATCACTTAAAAACCGAGCCTTCTCGTTGGTTTCGAGATCAGTCCACTTTATTTATACCGGTAGTCTTACAGGAATTATATCTGTATGACAACATGCATAAGGTTCCCACTTTCTAGGGGGAACTGTATTGAAAACCCAGGCTCCGAAGCAATAACTAGAATTCGGAAGAACACAGCATTTTATGAATGAAATACTATGTCCCCAGGAATTTTCCGCAGCCCCAGAATTTATTCTTAATCTCTTGGAGCCACCGTGATCGAGTGTCAGTATAATATAATTGGAGCCTTGACGAGTTGCTCAGTATCTATTATGTCAAACACCCACAGTCCCAGGTCTTCAGAGTATTGATGGGATGACAACAGCGCGTAGGAACCAACAATACTAATCGCTTATGTAACTCTGTACCAACATGACTCACTACTGTTTGTTGACAAACATCCACCTGAAATAGAATCATCGACCCTTATCTTGATGCATTTACTCTCTTCTAGTCATTAAGTATCAGCTGCCCCTTGTATAGTGTTGCGCTGTTTCATCAGTTCTACGTTTAAGTCTTGGAATGTTGATAACCACGATCCTCCATGACTATTTTGTCGTGACTCATGAAATACCCATGAAGAATGCATTAACGTAACACAAAGACATAATATAGTCTGTGGGATGTTTAATATACTAAACCCCAGTGTCTACGACATTGAGCTTGTTATTTAACTAATTATTTATTATTATGACATCTGTCTATCATAATTAATATCACAGTGCAGAGAAGTAGGTACAGTATAAATAATGCATGTATGAAGCTAATAGCTATATATACAGATTACAGATCACGTACACAGTTCCGATGTTTTCATGCCGTATATACTCACCCAGTTGATGAAACTTTACACCATTAAAACGATGAATATGCAATGATGGTAATTCACCTAACCCTGGAAAAAAACCCAGGATTTTTATGTTGTTGATATGCATGGCAATGAGGCAAAGTAAATAACATGTCGCAATGTTAAATACCCAGAGAGATAAGAGAAATAAATATTTGGTCTAGTTAATCTAATATTTCGTGCTGCTATCCAAGCTATCATATATATTCCAATTTCATCGAATTTGATGTCGATTTATCTCAATCATTAAAGTGTACCCGATATTCGGTGATAGTTTGACTTTTGGCGACAAATAGGGCGCCGGACCATGGATAAGCTTCATTGGACGTATAAATAAGGCATCACTCTCGCACTATTCTGTTTGAAAGTACTATTGTTTTGATTGCATTACTAGTTTTCTCTTTTGATTTCTCAAAATCAAATCAAAGATGAACGTTTGTATTGAAGAGCCACGCAACAAATGGCATTTCGTAATGCTCTTTTAAGCCTCATCTGATTGAGTTTTTTTCACGATCACAACCACTAGCATTTAAATTTCACTCCCTCATTCAAAACTCACATTTTAATTGATTTCTTTTCATAAATTGGCACAGAATAAGTGAGTCAATACATAGCGGGTAAAGTTATTTCTGGGAATGATTGGTCAATTTTAGTAAATTTGAGATGTTTGTTTTTAACATGGAGTAGATATAGACTATTTTTGGCGCACTCTGTATAATATCTATGTACGGCACAGGAATAGAAACAATTGATATCAAACAATGATTTTTGTGGTGTCATTTAAGTATTTATATTCACAATATTTTTAATTGACCGTGTCGTGTAATGGACACCACTCACTACTACAGTAACTATAACAGGTAACTACACTGTAGTATTATATTTTCCCAGTGAATTAATTTTAATTCGCGCAAAATCCCGACAATATAAATACTCCTTCACAATCAAGTCGGCTGTACATACTACTACAGAATTACTAACATAGACGGCTCATCGTATTTGTTACAGAAATGTGCGAATTATATTATTGTTTTATATTATTACATCCATTGACCCCATATAAATCAGATATATGTTGTATGCATTTATTCAGTCGAATATGTCGTGACAATCCAAAAGTTGTTTGTTCTTAGTTTGATCAGTCCTCAGACTTATCTTTTGAGCGATAATAGGGGCATCAGCCTACAACAATAATAATTAATATTGGTCCCGTCACTCTGACGGACTAGCTGAGCGACTGACACTTTCACCTTGAGTATCAGAATATACTGCTCATAGGTTTCATTCGAATCAAAAAAATGTTTCACAATTGTTGATACAGACGAGCTTTCACAAGCATTAATTGATTAAAACAACTTTCACAACTTGAAATTTCAAGTTGCTTGTGACACAAGCAACTTGAACTTTCAAGTATCAGTCTAATTCCACAAGTGTAACTGATATGTTTATCAGTTACAGTCTGGTATTGTCGCCCCAACAGCGGACATCGTGGTTTATTATTTAGAGGGGATTGTCATATCGAATGAAACGATGTGGCCGAAATACGTACAATTTATGTGTTATCAAGACCTGATAATGTAACAAGAGTTCAAGTTACTTAAAACACGTAAAGTAAAAAAATATTATTAAATAAAATATTATTGCTGCCAACAAACGGCCAAGAGCGCTCGGGTCGTGAATTTTTGGTGTTGTGAGCATGCGCAGAAGATGTAAACAATTGCACGTTTCCTGAGCACCTGACGTTATGACCATAGCTGTCGTAAACATTATGACCATTATGATTCTGGATGAAGCTGAACATGCTGCATGTTCTCCTTCGTTTTCACTGTCATCTACTTCACAATCAGCGACAGGCAGATTAGGTAGCGCTGAATTGGCTTCTCTCTCATTGTTACCTTAAAATTTAACATTAAACTCTGGTGACAACGATTTAATGTGCTTGCGACTGTATTTCTTTGTTGATAAACAGACACATGTGTGACCACGTGCTATTGTAGAAGAAAGTCACATCTCATGATCATGTGATGTAAACACAAAATGGCGAATAAGCCGAAACGTCAACCTTTCGATAAAAATTGGATTTTCTTATTTGTTGTCGCTCGGGTAAATCATTCGTAAGAGGGGCAATGTTTAAACTTAGTACATAACGGTTCTATTGAGTGTATTCCAATGCTTGCAATGGCTTTCAACAAGCAAATGCTGTGACTTTAAGTGAATCCGATACGTGCCGGTAATTGTAGTGCATTTATGCAAACGGACATTTCAGGCACACTTGTGGGCTTAGTTTCAGTCTGAGTCTCCTCCTTAATCTTGTTCCAAGACTCTATATTGATAATTAGAGTCTTGAAATGATATGATCATGTAACCGTTATGATAGAAATGCACTCAGAAAATGGATTAATCCATCACAACACTCACTTAATCAATATTATGAAATAATGTCAATGGGTATTTATGTACCCTAATATCCAGTCTTAAAATCCACAAAGTATTTCGGATAATAATGTATTTTTGTCGAAAACCAAGTCCTGCATAATTCACACCTTGTCATTCTCCGATTCGTGCCATAATGATCATAACGTTACAAGTTACGTTATGATTATCTCACGCTTCAGAATAGAAGCACCGATTGTGTAGGTGTGGTTTGCTGATAACCACTGTTGTTTTCAGAACTCGAAATCACTTCGCAGTCATTTCAAAACTTCAAATAATTCTACTCACTCACCAGTTGTGCGTGATTTGCTAGGGTTTTTGCTAATAGACTAATTGAGGTGTAAGCTTTCGATATTTGTGCATATTTAGGTAGCTCTTGATACTTATTTTATCAAAAAACTGCATCCCTTCCTAATTTTTTCATAGCCATCATCCCCACAGATTATGGCTATATGGAGTTCTATAGGTCTCATCCTAAATGATAAACATTGCAGTCATTTGCAGATATTGAGAATGAGATAATGCATTTTTATGTAAAAGTAGACTCACCTTGAGAATCTTTAGAGTGAGACACAGAAGCTTGAAGTGGTGACCATATCTAATTGTAGTGTACTTTGACTGTTCTATGTTTAGAGCTGGCCAAAGCTTCGGATTCGGCTTCAGAATTCGGCGAATATTGGCCCACCCCCGAAGCTTTGATGGTTTGGCCTTTGCCGAAGCGAAGCTGAAGAGTGAAAAGAAAAACCCCCAAAAAAGGTTAAACAAACACCCTGCAGTTCGTTTGGGACGACAAATATATATTCATGAAGTCGGTCGGCTGAATAGTAATGTTACATGTAGGATAAGTATCCATAATAATTATGTCACATAATCAGCATATTTCCAAGACATGCACTCCCTGGATGTTTAATAAGGTGCCAATACGATACTTGTTTCGTGAGTAAAAGTCAGAATGAATTTCTGGCAGCTATCCAGACAACTGTCTAGGAAATATGTTAATGGTTTCCTTATAAGGATCGTTGTACTATAACCACTCCCCTATGTTGGTCACCTGACCATGTATCGGATCCTAATTTGCTGGAGACTTTGTGACCTTTGTGACCTAAGCAGATTCCCCCTTCCCCCAAATTTTATGACATGTATCCCAGGGCTTGTTCCCAAAATAGAATTGAAATTATTAATTAGCATATTTAAATATCGCTCAGGGCTTCAAACTTGAAAATCAATACTGTTAAATCTGTCCTCATGGCAACTGCGGTGGCGCCGGGAGGGATAATACTGTCACTTCATGATCTTCCAACTCTCTCCCAGGGTATACTATACATAGGCCTGTACATGTACTCACGCAGGATAATTAAGGGGAGAAACCACATAAAAGGTGGAATTAGAAGATTTTTATCTAGGCAAGCATAGTGAGGATGTTTCATTACAGAAGTTGCAAATGATTGGACTTCGGCTTCGGCTCTGGCTCCGGCGAATAATAGACTTTCGAAGCTTTAGCTTCGGCGATTCGGCCTTTTTCATGATTCGGCCAGCTCTAATTATGTTAATATTATTCATCAAAGATACAGTGACTCTAGAGAGCTGAAATGAAATGCAATTTTATTTAGCTCACCAACTGACCTCAATTCTGCATGTAGCAGAAGCTATGGCTGAGACTTATTTAGTCTGAGACCGATATGGCTTTCAGATGTTAATTTTATTTTCTTCCAGGAAAGATGGCGTCTGTTCGCATTCTAGGAAGTGCTGTGGCTAGAGGTTTTTCAACAATTCAGCACAGAATTCACCTTCCTGTACGAAGCTATCCCTCTTGGCTTTTGAGGGAGCCCTCTGCAGTACTTGGCTGTGCTACTCCATCTTGTGCTCATTCAAAATATGCAAATGCAAAAAGAAACAATCGCAAAAATTTCTACGAAGAAATCGATTCTGGTAATCGATCAATAGATGATTGGTCAGCTAAGAAGTGAGCTTTTATTTTAATCCATCTGCCCTTCATTTTGTTGATTATTTAACAGACATGAAGAACCTATTGATCTCAATCAAGCTGCCTCTGATGAAAACTGGACTGAAGAATTTGGCTCACTGAGCAAAGAGACAAATTATGATAACTTGGAGGAGTAAGAACATTCATTATATGTCAAATGTGAGTTAATCAACTTTTCCTTGCAGATTCAAAGAAGAGGAAGAAGAAGATGAACGGGATTCCAGACACATTCGTTTGTCTGCAACTAATCGTAAACATACCCCTTACTATTATGGTCGCCAAGTGGAGAGGTTAGCTAGGCAAGGACGGGTATGCTGTTATTTTGAGGGCGTTCGCTATTCTGTATCATTGTGTTCTTCAGGTTCAGGAAGCGATTGATATGGTGCTTGTAACAATGCTCCAAGAGGACCGAGTAATGCCAGAGTCATACAACTTCACTGTGTTGATTGGAGCTGTTGGCAGGACTGGAGATGTGAAAATGGCATTCAAACTGTTCAACAAGGTACTTTTTTTTCAATCTCTTGCCTCGTTCAATTTCATTGTGATTTCAAACTCATTGTCTGCAGATGAAAGGCATGGGCCTGAAACCAGAAGACCCAACTTACACTGCTCTGTTCAATGCTTGTGCCAATTGTAGGAATAAAGGTCTTGCCCTTTCGAAAGCGAATCATCTGAGAGATTTAATCAGAGCAAAAGAGCATTCGACAAACAAAACTACATTTCACTCCATGCTCAAGTGTTACGCATTGGCTAAGGACACTGCCACTGTATTCCAAATTGCTGATGAAATGATACAGAGTAAAGTGACACTTGATTATGAGACTTTCTCATTTCTGCTAATGGGCTGCATCTCAGATAAGGAGGCTGGATTTGAGTTAGCTTTACAGGTATTCTGAGTGCCTGGAATCCTCTGTCATGAATTCCCGCAACTTTCTCTATTTAGGTTTGGCGACGAATGAGGAAAAGAAGAATAAAAATTGACCTTATGCATTACAATCTCCTAATTAAAGCCATTAATTATTGTGGTGTACCGCAAACCACCCTTCAAATTGGTTCATCTGAGCAGCAACACTCTACTGATCTGGCTGTCATATCAAGTGAAGTCAATATTCTGAATCCAAGGACAAATTTAGCGGCCGCACTCTCCTCTGCACCTGTGGCCACCCCTCAAGATCGCCTCGCTCTCATTGGTGGTCTACCAGGGCTACTCAGTCACATGGAGGTCGATAAATCTCCCCCGAATATCCAGACTTTCACTCAACTGTTGTCCTGCATACCAGAGACTAGGGAGTCTGAAAATCAACTCATGAAGTTGATGCAATCCAGAGAAGTGAAAACTGATATCACTTTTATGAATATGCTAATTAGAAGGCGCAATAAACGGCATGATCATGAGGGAGCTAAGGTTGTTTTGTTATTGATTTTTCTCTTCACCCTCATATTCTTTCTTTATTTTCTAGGATGTTCTGATTTTGATAGGTCAACATGGATTACAAGCGGATATGATGACCTTTGGTTGCTTAGCAATGGGCTGTGTGAGGGAACAAGATGGCAATGAACTCCTTAATCACATTAAGGTTAACAAACATGTTCTATTTAGTTTGAATTTCTTTTATCGTTGATAATCCTAATACTATTGAAAATTTTTCTATTGTTGAGTAGTATTTGATTTGTTTGTTGTTTTCAGGAGTTGAATTCTGTCCCAAGTCTTACCATATGGGGTCTGCTTGTTCGTCAATCTGACTTGAATTTTGCTTATAAAAAGCGACTGCTACAGAAAATGGATGCTTTGAAAATTGCTCCAAACTTGATTCTTCTTCAACACATTGAACGGCAGGTGGAAATTGCCAGGAAATATATTATTAACAAGGTAAGGCAATACTGCGTAGTTATCTAGTTATCTTAATTTTTTTTACTGGGAGTACAGCCTTCATTTATTTTATCCCACTATGGTTTCTCTATACTGGTATAAATCTCCTTTGTACTTTGCTTAGTCTCTGTCGACATAAAAAAAAGTGCATTTTAGCCATTTTTTCATAATGGAGTCATTTCATGGTATTAAATTTCCATTACATTGGTGCATAAACATCAGTGCTTCTTTTCCATTTCTTTGAACCACCAAGTTGTGATTTGCTAGCAAGTGCTTCTCGCCTTTTCAAAATGGTTGGCTGGTCGATTTCAAGTGTGTGGAAATATACATCTGCACAATTTAATGTGCGGCTAAAACTGCCAAAATTAATCCTGTTTTGAAAATTTATAATGTATTACTGCACCACTTCCATGCTTGACCAATGACCATGAAAAGTGAATCCAGTGAAAATCTAATGACCTGTTAAGGAATTATAAATGAATGAATGAATAAACTGCAGTCACATCAGTGATCTACAGTTTTCTCTGTACAAGTTACACCCAAATTTAGCATTGTATAAGTGAGCCCCATGACCTGCATATATTTTAAAATAATGGGCCTGTTAGTATTATATTAGTATACTTTTATTATTTATTAGTATACTAGCTGGTATTTATCCATTATAAATGTTTTCATGAATTCTCTTTTTTCTTTCTTTTTTTCCTTCATTGCTACAGGAAATGGGGAAGAGAGTACCGAAAATTGTTGCTCAAGAATTCTTCAGTGAAAGCTTTCATGAATTTCTAGGATTTTATGAACATTGGTTGAGAAGGACAAATATCCATTCTGAGGATGACTAATAAATTATATTTAGTCCTATTTTACATTTTTTATTCACATATTCAGATATAATTATCTATGTGTGCTCTGATGTCCATTTACCTGTTGAGCCTGTTTGTTATTTAACATTCTACTCCTACCAAAGTTATATAGAAGAAAAAAACGAATTATCCAATTTCTGGTAATAGCCAATTTATCATATGATTTCAAGCAACAAGTATCAAAAAGTAATTTGGATCAACGCGATTGTTGAAACTATTCAGCCCATTCCTTGCAAATATAGCCCGCCCAGTGCAGAGCCTCACATGTGGCTGGCTATTATTGATTTTTTGCATGAAGATGCAGCTGAGTACAATGCATGAGCCAGAGCAATATTGTGCTGCAGCTAGCAGCAGCAGCATTGGTAGCAATATGCATGAGTCATTCTGCTGGCCACAACATCAGACACAAGCATAGCAATCATGGATGGAGTAGAAATGTATAGCTTTCTGTTTTTCGTCATATCCGTGGTGTCCTGTATCCTTGGTGAGTATGGTTTTATTTCATAATCACAATTTATGTACTTTTCTCATAGCTTCTGAAGAGGTGTGCTTTGGGCAAGATTTCAATGGTCGTTGCACAAGAGGAGATTATGTATTGATGAAATCTGCATTGTTAGGCAGGATGGAACTCGGTGGTTGCCTTGACACTGATCTTGGATACATTGGATGCCATCAGGATGTCACTAGTAGAATGGATGTGCTGTGTTCCGGCAGGTCATCATGTAGGATTCAGAAAATGACTAAGCAAGATTTTGATGAAGTGGCTGCTCCAAACACATGTCCCAATGGCCTGGAACTCTATCTGGATGTGGATTATGAATGTGTACAAGGTGAGTTTACCTAACTGAAATTGGCGAATATTGAATTTTTTCTCAATATAGTATAGTATCGATTACACACGCAGTGTGCTACGGCAGAGGCTGAGAGCATGTCAGTTTCACTAGGATTACACGCCCACTTCACAAACACCCCCTCAAAATTGGTAAAACCCATGAATTTAACGAATATTAGCCTGCTGAAGCATGGTTGGAAGTGTCTGCAGGCGTCTGCTAGTAATGTTAGTAGGCTTATGTGTAGGACAAGTATCCCTGACAGGTTACCCAATTGGCATATCCCCAAGACACTCTTGGGATATTCCATGAGCAGTGAAAACTTTGTTTTTTAAGTAGAATCAGCTTTTTAAATATCCTTGTTTTCACTCTTTGGAGTATGCCAATTGTGTTCTTTATAAGGAGTGCTTGTACTATAACCACACCCATATGTTGGTCACCTGACCATTATCACATCCTGATTGGCTGGAGACAACTTATAATACATGCAGATGCTAGGACTTGTTGTTGAAGAAATATTCCCAAAATAGAATTTCATAGTAATTAGCATATGATTTTTAATTTTATAATTATTGCTCCGGGAGCCTCATACTAAAAGATCAATGCTATAGGTTGATCCATCCTCATCGCAACAGCTGGGGGAGAGGGAGGGATATTACTAGAACTATATTGTTAAGCCTCTTTCTCTCTCCCACATTATTATATCAGCCTGCAGGTGTACTCATGCATAAATTTTAAGGGGAGATACTATATATACACTGATTTAGGTGGAATTAGATCATTTTCCATCAAGCTAGGCATCTCTAGTTTGACTCTTGCACGCCCAGCAGGCCATCTGGGATTGTGCCTTACAGCATTTGTGGCCACAAGTGTTAGAGGCACATTGCCTCTGCTACTCTGTGTACAATGTAGTGTGCCTCTGCTACTCTGTGTGCTATGTAGGTCACTTATACTACATGTACCATAAATGACTTCATGCTGACACTGCTGTATTCTTGCTCTGCACTTTAATAGTTGAAGGGAGAGAGTGAGCACTGTGATTGCTGCTAAAAATCCCTTGGCACTGGTGGGCATGTATGGGAATTCATCAATATCTCCTTTGAAAAAGGTGGTGTGGTCCTTTATTTAGGAGTGTGCTTTTAACCAAGATTTTAAACAAGTATTCGAAGCCAAAGCTTCAAGCATTTGCTATTCGTCGAAGCCGAATATGGAGGCGAATACATACCCACTCCATTACAGCAATACTAATACCTTCATTATATAGGCTAGTGAGCTCAATCAGAAATCTGTCCAATTAAGAACAGGTTGCCACGTGATTGGTCAAGCTCAGCCATGTGCGTTGGTGCCCTGCCTTTTTTAAGCCAATTAGTTCAATGCAAAATATAATAGTGGACCCAGTGATATTCCACCGATAAAGCCCAAAGCCTTTAAGTAAACAACGAAAATAGTTGTGCTCAATTAGACCAATGATGTCTGTATGGTCATGAATTCTAATTCTTTGAAGAAGATATCTCTTCCAAACATTGTTAAAGTGTTTATGTTTATTTTAAAACTTCCGTCATGAAAGTCTGTTGTCATTAGAAGTTTGGACAGTGTTGGAGTCAATTTAAAGCATCGTTTGTTGATTCCCACACATTGTTATGCATTCAAGCATTTAATTACTACCACACAGATGAGTGACATGGAGAGTCTGGTTTATCCAGGAGACAATGGATTTTGATATTTTGATTCGTTGAACTATTTTCATTCGAAGCCGAAGCTTTGCCCATCACTACTCTAAACGCAGAGACAGGTGTTGAGCTGAACAATATATTATGGTTTATTGAGAAGGCATTGAGTTTTTATAATTATGTTCGATGGATTGATATTGACAGTGGCTAGCTCAGAGATAAGATGAGTTCATATTCGAAGAGATATTAGCCATATTCTTTTGGATATCTGAGAGCATTCATTTAAACTCAAACCTCCTTAATTCTGTTCCCTTCATTCCCATAAAAACGGTTCAATAAACAGAAAAGTAGAGTTTAAAGTTACATAGCCAATTGACAATCTTGCAAGCGTTATTTCTCCAAATGGTGAAACCGTCGGATTATATGAGGCCAGATCAACAAGGTAACGTTGCATTGCCAAAATAATGTCAAATAGGTTATTCTGTATTGCATTTTGATGTTCTAATTATTAAACTTCATGCATGTGCATTAATATTATGCATGGTGAACAAGAATACATGCATACAAAGGACAAGGCGCTGGCTGTGGTGAGCAATAAAAGTAATTGCTGAATACTAAATTAAGATACCACCACTCACTTTTTCGTATTCAACTGATATCTAAATGCATAAGAAAAAGCTGTGTACACTTGTCACTTCCGCCGGCACTCAGGCACTCGATGTCGAGAGAACCGAAGAGAAACGACTCCAAGAGAGTTTAAGTTCAGACTGATTTTTATTCTCGCTGACCGGCCCTTATATGCACAGAAATACGTGATTCATTAGATTAGCTCGACAGAACAACTCATAGAATCAGGAGGACATGAAAAGAACGAGATTCACTGACAAGGTCGCCACACTAGTTTATGCATATAAATTTTTCACTTGACTATTATCCCATACCTAGTGGTATTTCAGTGCATTTGAAATTTGGCTGTTTCATAGGGGTTTTGCTACCTACATATAAGGGGCCATCTACTGTACATGAAATTCTCGCTATCTTCGCTGTCACGATTGACCGCGAAAATTAGATGCTCGCAAGGTCTTTCTGGGTGATCTTATACTATTCAACATTACCCTTGACGGCGAATAATTATGGCTGTGAATAAAGGCCTCAGCCATAAAACCGTGAAATTTGCAAATTTCCTGTTCTACAGTATTACAGATTGAATGAAATTAAATTTCGTATTGAGCTTTTTCTATGGAAGTGTAGCCCCTCAGTGCAGAGCCTCACATGTGGCTGGCTATTATTGATTTTTCCCTCACCATGGCAACATGCATGAAGCTGCAGCTGAGTACAATGCATGAGCCAGAGCAATATTGGGCTGCAGCTAGCAGTAGCAGCATTGGTAGCAATATGCATGAGTCATTCTGCTGGCCACAGCATCAGACACAAGCATAGCAATCATGTACAGCATTAGAGTAGAAATGTTGAGGATATTTGCAGTGATATTGGTTGGATACAATGAAATTACATTCACAGGTGAGAATAATTGCAATACAAACGAATAGGACTGCATTGCTGTCTATCGATATTCCCCAGATGCTCTTCAGGAGGTTTGTAATGCTGAAGACTTCAATGCTCAATGTGGAAGAGGAGAGATCATTGCTATGAAATCTGCTAATCTTGGTCGAATGAAACTTGGCAAATGTATATCTCAAGATTTTGGTCATATAGGATGCCAGCATTCTGTCATTGATAAATTGGATTCCTTGTGTTCTGCAAAAAATGAATGCAAAATGAGGAAAATTGCAAGGAAGGATTTTGAGACTTCAACATCTCATAGTCCTTGTCCTGGGGGACTAGAAGTGTACCTAGATGTTGATTATGACTGTGTCCAAGGTGAGATATTCTTTTTTGTTGATGCAGCAATTTCTTTGGAAACAAAGGGACCTGGATTGCTAGTTTTCGACTTTATTGATTCGAATATTTCAACTAAAATATTAACTCTTTATGATAGAAATTTTTTTGGTGTTGGTTTAGGAAACTTTGAGTTTTTCTTTTTGTTTTGGGGGTATCCTATTGATTATATTCTAAATTTTAAATAATTCTGTCTTTTAATGTTCTGACACAGGAAGATATAATAGCCTTGCAGGTTATTTGTTCTGCTCAGAATTATGAAATTTATCCTCCAGGAAATGTCTTAATTCTAATATTGTATATTTTGGTGTGGCAATATAATTAGTGGGCAATACCTTTTTGCTCATTATGATACGTGGTTATCAAATCTCGCATTCCATCACTTAGTATTGCTGAATTAAGTACAACACGTAATATCTGAATTTTCTATTGATATATTTATTGTATTTGAACCTTTTATTAATAATGACCAGACACAATGAAAAAAATTTGATATCAGCTATCGTTTGCTAAGTAAAATTTAATTGTGGAATCACATATCTGGATATTTGACAGCTACACATTCATTTGATCAGTGTGATGGATGTGTAAATAGGAAATCATTCACTGAACTTGAAGTAAATTATTTCATCTTGCCATCTTGATGCAATTGAAACTACCCAATATATCTAGGTTTAGTATCATTTAAAGGGATGGGGAACTGAATTTTAAGTGATGTTCTATTGATCCATAGCACCAATTGATAGCATTCCATGCCAAAAACACCATGCCTGGATGCAAGTGTAAGGAAATAATGCATTCCGAATATCGGGGTTAGCATTGCGCCTATGGGAGAATGGCTTCCATTACGAAGTATAGGAGGCAAACGTCAGCTGAGGGCTTGCCGTGATTGGTCCCGTTCCCCTCGTGAAGCTATCGATTTCAGCCAATCAGAGCAGATCATCTTCACCATAAAAGAACATCTTTGTTGTTTACGAAACGAAAGCGCATGCGTGGTGCACTCTGGCTGACCTTTTTACTGTTTCAGGATGAGAAACCATGGTAGGTGTCCTAGAAAATCGCTTGTTAAAATAAGAAAAATAGGGGGAAAAAAAAAAATTTGCGCCTGACTGGTGGCAAAATGATTATTCTATTTCCGAAAATAAAATAAAGAAATATCCAGGGGTTTAGTTGCAGGACACGCTGATATGACGAGGCCCATTGTAAAAGATGGGGAACTCGGTGTTTCATCACAGCTCCTGACGTCACGCCTAGTTAGCAATATATCTCCCGCAAAATCGTTAGTGATGATATTTCTTGTGTTGGCCAGGCATAGGAATAATTTTTGGTGCATCAAATAACGACTCAAAGTCCATTTTTAACTAGTTCTCCCTCCCTTTAATCAATCTTAAGTTCAACTATTCATTAACTTTTTTCACAATTATTTGACCTTGAGATTTTAAAACTCTTAAGGATTGCTTAGATTCTGGCATTGATGTTCCAGTGCAGTTCAAATTTTAGAGCAGCAGTATATGCACAGCTTTTAAAACCTTGACATGTTCTGCAACCCGTCACTTGCTATGTTTAGTGGTACAGTTGTACGTTTAAAATAACATAATAATATATAACCTCTTAAAATAGCAATTTATTTCACTAGATTGGTGGTACCAGAGGTTAATTCACAATTCCATTTCGAATTTCATATCATCCCTCACTTATGTAGCCCCCCAGTGTAGAGCCTCATATGTGGCTGGCTATTATTGATTTTTCCCTCACCATGGCAACATGCATGAAGCTGCAGTTGAGTACAATGCATGAGCCAGAGCAATATTGGGCTGCAGCTAGCAGCAGCAACAGCATTCGTAGCAATATACATGAGTCATTCTGCTGGCCACAGCATCAGACACAAGCATAGCAAACATGGACAGCATTGGAGTAGAAATGTTTAGGCTATTTGCAGTGATATTGGTTGGATACAATGTAATTACGTTCACAGGTGAGAGTAATTGCAATAAGAAAGAATATGACTGCATTGCCGTTTGTTGATTTTTTTCTCAGATGCTCTTCAGGAGGTCTGTAATGCTGAGGACTTCAATGCTCAATGTGGGAGAAGAGAGATCATAATCATGAAATCGGCTTATTTTGGCAGAATGAGACTTGGAAATTGCATCACAATGGACTTGGGGTATCTAGGTTGTCAGTATTCTGTGGTTGGCAAGTTAGACATCTTGTGCTCTGCAAAAACGGAATGCAGAATGAGGAAGATAGTAACCAAAGATTTTGAGGATTCAAGTAGCTCCAATCCTTGCCCAGATGGACTAGAATTGTACTTAGAGGCTGATTATGAGTGTGTCAAAGGTACGTTACCTGTTGCAGTTGCAGACCTGAGCTCAACGTATGGAAACTTTGAATATGATTGAATCACTGGTGTGTACAAACAGTCCCGACTGCTCCTGCTTATCAAGATCAGCTAATTGGGTTACAACGGGTCTTGTCATTTTATTATTTTCAGGTGGCGCACATTATAGCGCAATTGAGAAATGCTCGCCTTCTGCTGTTACAGAACCAGCACCGAGTCAATTGCTTTGTGTAGGCATTTTTTGTTATAAGTTTTGCATTTATGAGAATGAAACTTTATATTTGTTGCCAAAAATTGAAGTTTGAGTTGGAAATTAGTGAATCAGATTACTTTGTTCACTTAGCATTCTGACAGATCCGTCCCCCAAGCATTGAGTGAGATAATTTTGGCAGTCAGATCAATAAAACTTGGATTAATGAGGTCTGAGTATCCCACTCTATATTAAAATCTAAATATATAATTTTAAATGATAGAATTAAATGGGTTTTGATTGCTTCTTTAATGTAATTGAGGAATCAGTAATTGATATCTGATAGTCCTTGCCCTGGTGATCTGGGTTCTACCTGGAAGCAGAATATGAATGTGTGAATGTATGGGCTCTCATTTTCCAACTATATCCTCTGATCTTTAGCATTGAGCAATTTGAGTTCCTTATTAAAACTATCATTAATTATTGCATAGTTGCATGGCTTTCACACCTGCCAGTATATCTGTTGATAAATGTTTTAGTGGCCCTTGAAGTCAACTTTTCATAACTTATTCAAAACCTATAAGTGTGACCCGCCAATTAATTGTAATAGACCCTCTGTTTGACCTGTAGTCATCATGAATTATTTTAACGAGCAAAAAGTGCTAATTAGTGGTTGTTTCATGATTTTAGTTAAGGTACATACCTGTATGCGTTTTTTCAATAAATCATTCATAAAGCATCACTGTAAAGAGCGGAAGCAGAGCTTTCTATCGTTAGTTTTCACAAGATTCTGTGTTTACAAATTATGTAGCCATAATGAAAGGTGTATACAATGGGTCATAGCTCGGGTTATGCTGCTAACTCTGAGAGACGCTCCGTTACCATGGCAACGAGGTAAAGGTAATTACCAGCTTTCTGAATATACGGAAAGGTTAGAAATTTTATTTCAAGACTTTAGACTGATTTCGTCGTGGAGGGTCACTATTATATCATAAAATACTATGATTATATTATCTCTGATATTGATGATGTCTCCTGAATCTTTATGGTTCATTTAACATGTCCAAAGCTGTCCTATCATTGTCAATTTCAGACCAGTTTCGCCAAATACAAGCTGAGCATTTCATATCCTTCTTGAATTATTTCCCTAAAACAGAAACTTAATTCATCAAATCAAGCTTTTTGATCGCTGGAAATTTGATAAGGGAACCATAGCATTCAGTGTATATTGCCAATGTCTGCCAGTACACTGTCTAGGCTGAAGGCCATTGAAATTTATCAAATCATTTCACATTATTCATATATAAATATATAATCATTTTACATATTACCAGATTCCTGAAAAGTGTAGACCCCCAGTGTAGAGCCTCACATGTGGCTGGCTATTATTGATTTTTCCCTCACCATGCCAACATGCATGAAGGTGCAGCTGAGTACAATGAGCCAGAGCAATATTGGGCTGCAGCTAGCAGCAGCAGCATTGGTAGCAATATGCATGAGTCATTCTGCTGCCCACAGCATCAGACACAAGCAAAGCAATCATGGCCAGCATTGGAGTAGAAATGATGAGGCTATTTGCAGTGATATTGGTTGGCTTCAATGAAATTACATCCACAGGTGGGAGTTGATAAAATGCACAGTATTTCTTTAGATATTACTATCTTGCTTTCAATCCTCAGATGCTCTTCAGGAAGTCTGTAATGCAAAGGACTTCAATGCTCAATGTGGAAGAGGAGAGATAATTGTTATGAAATCTGCTAATCTTGGCCGAATGAGGCTCGGAAATTGTGTTACTCAGGACTTCGGATATCTTGGTTGCCAAAGCTCAGTAATTAGCAGACTTGACACTGTATGCACTGGAAAGAATGAGTGTAGAATGAGAAAAATTGCCAAGGAGGATTTTGAGGATACAGTAATTGATAGTCCGTGCCCTGGTGATCTTGGGGTCTATTTGGAAGCTGACTATGAGTGTGTAAAAGGTATGATTTATTGTATTCCATCGCTCTTATTTTCTGTATCCTCTTATCTATGGCATTGAATTACCTTTAATATAATTAATAATTTTTTTGTCATGGAATGTAGTCAAAGTCAATTGTATCATCACTTTTGCCGAAGCTTATGACTAAGTTTATTATAATCACAATGTTACTGATAATCTTTCATGGATCATTGCACCCTACTGGAACCCTAGGTGGGCTAACAAAGCGGCAGAGTTGATCCTTATGAATATTTATGAGAATGGGTTGTCTTCATTGGTAGGTTCATAATCTTGAGGTCATTTTCATGGCTGCATGTCTGGAATAAAAAATAAATAAACAGGAGGTTACCTATTTCTATCTCACATTTGGGATGGGCAGATATCCGAATCTGGTATCGGGGTATCCGGGCTCTCAACAGGATATCCGGTATTCGGGAATTTTCCCACAGATATTAGATAAGGTAGTTTTGAAATAACCATAATATTCATTTATCGCCCGAGACTGAAAAATCTCTTCTAAGAGCCTTTGAACATAAATAAATGCCAATCCAGGTCTGTTTTAAGTAAGCCTTTGTGTAAACTAAATGGCGTCAGTCTGTCGCCACCGATTGATTGATTGAGTTTGGTTGATCTTCAATTATACACCCGACGAAGACGCAGCTTGAATCACCTTCTGACTCACTGGATATCAAATTCAGTCCTGAATGTCAAGAATCCTCTCTTTACATATTGAGTTATATAAACTACATTACCAGACCAGGTGCTGTGTGCAATGGTCTGGAAGTATCCAGGATGAAGAATCCTTGAGATTTATCAATAAGAGTAGAGGGGAGCCTCATTCAAAGGCTTCTAATTTAATGTAAAACCCAATCATGCTCATGCACCATTGCCATGTCTACGAATCCCTGGCTAATCACTCAAGAGCTGCCTGTTTCTCTAGGAGCATGGAATTGTTTTTAAAAGGCAAAATAAAGCAGTGATTGCCTTATTGACCATATTATTTTGCCCTTTTTTAAACCAGCTCATATGTATCTCTTGATCCAAGGGGATCCAGTTGATTAACATGCTTTTTCTAAGAATTTAGGTTTTTGGTTGGCTGGGAACGACTAGTGACAAGTGTCATGCCATCTCAGGATGATAATGCTAGCCACACTCCTGCCACTTTTCCCTTGAACAGCTCTGGAAACTTTGATGATTTTCGGTGTAAAGAACTGCTTTACAGTTTGATTTTTCACTCTTGTTTTAAGGCATATTCATAATGCATCAGATTTCTGTAAAGTGTAGCTCCCCAGTGCAGAGCCTCACATGTGGCTGGCTATTATTGATTTTTTTTCCTCACCATGGCTGCATGCAGGAAGCTGCAGCTGAGTACAATGCATGAGCCAGAGCAATATTGGGCAGCAGCTAGCAGCAGCAGCAGCAGAGGTAGCAATATGCATGAGTCATTCTGCTGGCCACAGCATCAGACACAAGCATAGCAATCATGGACAGCATTGGAGTAGAGGTGTTGAGGCTATTTGCAGTGATATTGGTTGGCTTCAATGAAATTACATCCACAGGTGGGGGTTGATCAAAAGCACAGCATTTCTTTAGATGTTAATATTTTGCCTTCAATTCTCAGATGCTCTTCAGGAAGTCTGTAATGCAAAGGACTTCAATGCTCAGTGTGGAAGAGGCGAGATCATTGTGATGAAATCTGCTAATCTCGGACGCATGAGGCTAGGCAAATGTATATCCCAGGGCTATGGTCACATAGGATGTCACCATTCTGTTATAACCAAACTTGATGCTAAATGCACAGGGAAGATGGAATGTAGGATGAGAAAAATTGTGAGGGAGGATTTTGAAGATACAATACTGGATAGTCAATGCCCTAGTGAATTAGTCGTCTATCTGGAAGCAGACTATGAATGTGTGAAAGGTGAGATTTTCTTTGTTTTCTGATTGTACCTTTGAAAATACTCTCTCAATCATCATCTCATCATCATCTATTGCTGGTACAGATATACCACCTATGAATAATCCGCACAAGAACATGCTCAATATTTTTCTTTGCTCAGAAATTGCATTATTGTCAAGCACTGCTCGTGATCATAACCATGATTATTAAATAGATACAATTTACATTTCGAAGTCTCATATCAAAGGCAATGCTTTGGTCTGTATTTGCTTTGAGAAATCAAATTCATAAATTATGGGCCAACGATCCACTGCCAATGTTTGTAACGTAAAGAAAAAAAGGCCAACTATGAACCAAATTCAATAGATTTTGAATTGATTTTGTTTTCTTATTTCCTATATATAGTATATTATATAGCCTATTCGTCAGCGGCTATCTCAGTTCTCCGCTGATGATACTTGTATGTTAAAAACTGGAAGTTTTTCTGGCGTCAAAACCCGTGGGTATTTAAAAAAACCAACTATAATGTGCCAACATAAGGCTTCATTTCACGAATTATCAGGAATAATGAAGCAATTTGAACGACATTTTGCAATTGAAATAATGAAAGATCCCAAATCTGGTTCATTTCCAAATTTAAGTCAGGTCAAGGAGGTCAATGAGTGAGTGAGAATTTGATAATTTGTTCAATCGAGCGTTCAAGTGGTTTTATTTATAAACTGAGGATATGGTTTGTATATTTTATTATTTAATTAGGTGGCAAAATATATTGGGATTTTAGTTTGTGTGAGTTTGTGGCTGGTATTAGCGTTCTTTATTGCCAAATTGCACAATTTTCCACGAGCGTCTGAAATTGAGCGCTGAATTCAAGATCATTTCATGTAACTTCCAGTTTTATATACAGTTGTATCTTTGTCTGTATATGAGAATATTCAGACAACATTCTGTCTATATATGATATATCTAAGTTGGGAAGTATGTGTAAATTTCCTCTCCTTGAATATTCATATTCCACTATCTAGATTTCACAACCAATTCCATATTTTGTGCATACCCATTTTTGTGGACTTATCCAGTTTATTACAATAAATCAATGACATGGCTGTTGACCATGCTGGATTCAATATATCCTGTTTGTATTCAGCATGGCAGTTTTTCTTCCCAGACTGTATTTTTATATTCAGTTTTTTTCTCTCTCCCAACAATGAAGATCAGCTTCTGTCATACCCATGATCGTATCCATGGTTCAATAATATAGATTTGTTTTTATGGCTTTCCATGCCAACATGGAACTGTTCAGTATTGTATGTGGTAGAGATCATGATCATTTACTTCCCACCTGACAGCCGGATTATTTATTATACTGTGGAAATTTTCTCCTTCCAATTTCTCTCTTGATCACGTTTTTGCAAGTGTAGCTCCCCAGTGTAGAGCCTCACATGTGGCTGGCTATTATTGATTTTCCCTCACCATGGCAACATGCATGAAGCTGCAGCTGAGTACAATGCATGAGCCAGAGCAATATTGGGCTGCAGCTAGCAGCAGCAGCAGCAGAGGTAGCAATATGCATGAGTCATTCTGCTGGCCACAGCATCAGACACAAGCAAAGCAATCATGGCCAGCATTGGAGTAGAAATGATGAGGCTATTTGCAGTGATATTGGTTGGCTTCAGTGAGATTACATCCACAGGTAGGAGTTGATAAAATGCACAGTATTTCTTTAGATATTAATATCTTGCCTTCAATCCTCAGATGCTTTTCAGGAAGTCTGTAATGCAAAGGACTTCCATGCTCAATGTGGAAGAGGAGAGATCATTACAATGAATTCAGCCAATCTGGGACGAATGAGATTAGGAACATGTTTGTCAACCAATCTTGGGTACTTAGGGTGTCATTCATCTGTTATTAGCAAATTAGACACATTGTGCACAGGGAAGTTTGAGTGTAGGATGAGAAAAATAGCCAAGCAAGATTTTGGTGACTCAATATCCACTAATTCGTGTCCCGATGGATTGGAACTCTATCTGGAGGCTGATTATGAATGTGTTCAAGGTGAGCTTTGTGTTCTCTGCTGTGTAATTCCCTTAATATGTTTTGATTCTGTGACTATGATGCAGATGTCCTCCCTACATGCTCTTCATGTCTGTGTTGAGTTCTCCTATTTTGTTATTATATTTTTATTTTTTCAGTAATGATATTTCTATCACAAGTTGACTGAAAACCATTTGACATGCTTCAAACATAGCTTGATATTTCATCGATTGCTATTTCTCCCCTGCAGGCAGCTTGCTTTAATAATATCTCTTGATAGGTTTCAGTAATTGGCATATTTTTAATAATGTGGACATATCAGTTTCCTGCTGTTTCCTTCAGTACTAAACATAAAACTTGAAAGTTTAAAAGTCAATGTGACATTACTTTTGTATATTTTTGTGGTGTGATTGCTAGCATGATACACCTAAATATTTTAAACAATACACTTTGTTGAGCTTCGTGTTATTCAGATGTTACTAGTCCTTTTTTTATAACTTTTTATTGGTTTGGGAGCTAGAAACTTAACTTTTTATAATCTGATGAATATTCATGTAGCTATTTAGATGTGTTATCCATTATTCATAGATAGGCATGTTTTGTATGCCTGTTTGCCTCAGTCCTTCAGCAAAAAAAATAAATATATAATTTTGTTTTGCATAATTGCATTTCATGTGTTATGCAGTATAATCTGTACTTATTTTTTTGTCTCTTTTGTGATCAGGCTGAATATTTTTTTGTCTTAATTTTTAGTTGGCGTCTGCGGACGCCAACCTTTGATATCCCTTCGGACACACTTCTGCGACTTGTGATTGGACAGTCCAAATTTCTTCCAATCAGAATCGTCAAATTCATGTCAATATGCCTGCGCACTGTTACACCACAGCCGCTACGAGTTTACTACGATGAGAACTGCATTTTTGATAACAATCATCATTTCATCATAACGATTCTCTTGGTTGCAGTCATAATGGTACTCTTAACCCACGATACGGTCAGGGTTTCTCTGTTACGCATGTCGTTAGGCCACAAACTCACAATGTTATCGTCTTCCCCCTGATGTGACGTTATGTTATTTAGACCATTCATTATTTGTGTTCAAAATCTGGTGAACATTGATCGTAAGAACCTCTTAAAAACATTTGAATTTGCATTTTATTTCTAATTAACCAGGTAATCAAAACGTTTCATATAAAATATTTGCTATTTACTGAACGCGGTAACCATCATGGTAATATACGGATTGTGACTAAAACGCGGAGTCTAAGAAGTACGGATTGCTGGCGAAATTAAGTACTGACAGCATTCCAGTACACCACTGATTAATGTGTGTTGGTTTTTTGCGTGTTCCATGATTCCTTTGTTAGAATCCTTGTCGTTAGATTTCAGAGTAACAGAATCGTTGACATTTCATATTTAGCTGGTTTAAGAACATATCATGGCATCGACATCGACTTCATCCTCATCAGGCTCTAGCCTTGTTTTTTATTCATACATACTTTATATTTTCATAATCGTTCTTGTTACCTTGGTATTGCTTAGCCATGAAATGTTCTCCACATACATTTATGATATCACCTATAACCATGATCCATCTGTTTGATAAAATCACTTCCTTTACCTCATAAATCACTATTTTCCCAATATATACGTCATTCTATATATCATTAGTACTACAATTGTAATTTTCAACTATATGGTGTTTCACTATGTGTCCTTTGATCTTATATTCATTTATATTCATAAAATGCTTTCACTTAACGCCAACGTTTAGTTCAAATACTTGTTCCCTTTACTTTTCCGCATTCAAAAGGAAGTGTACCCGTTAACTTTCAAAATATTTTCTTCAAATATGATAGTGATGACAAAATATGCTTATAAATTTATAATTTCTCATTTCTCATATCAAATTGCTTAGAATTTAGCATTAGAAATGGATTTTGTTTTATATATGTTTCTGTACCTATAGTTATCCAATTTTTCCTTTTTAGTCGCTCATTCCATCCCTTGGTTTTGATCAGTCCTTGCTAGTATAGCCCCCCAGTGTAGAGCCTCAAATGTGGCTGGCTATTATTGATTTTTCCCTCACTATGGCAACATGCATGAAGCTGCAGCTGAGTACAATGCATGAGCCAGAGCAATATTGGGCTGCAGCTAGCAGCAGCAGCAGCATTGGTAGCACTATGCATGAGTCATTCTGCTGGCCACAGCATTAGACACAAGCATAGCAATCATGGACAGCACTGGAATAACAAAGAGGAATTTAATTTTTGTGTTTGTTTTAATATTTCTATGTGAACAGTCTTCAGGTATGTTCAGTTTTGCATAGGAGAGATTTAAATGTGAATGCTCTTTCACAGGAGATGTGCAAGAGACATGCACTGGACACAATTTCAGTGCACAGTGTGGGAGAGAGGAAATAATTCTCATGGAGCGAGCTGCATTTGGTCGAATGAAGCTAGGAAAATGCATTCGTACTGAGTTTGGCCATTTAGGATGTCAGCAGGATGTTGTTTCAAAGTTTGATGCTTTGTGTTCGGGAAAGAATAGTTGCACTATGCAGAGGATTATAAGACAAGACTTTGGCATTGTCTCATCTCATAATGGATGTCCAGGAGAGCTAGAGTTGTACTTAGAAACTGACTACAAGTGTGTTAGAGGTCTGTTTTTTATTTTGAAAACTACAATAGGGTTTATAGGAATCTTGCATATGTTAACAAAAGATCACAACCTATAGGCAGTACAGGTGTAGCGTCTCTGTCTCTGTGTCTCCTTCCGTATGACGCTATACAGGTACATTTCATTACAATTTCATAATTTTGTGCATAGCTAATTGCTATCATGTGGTTGGCTTCAATATCTTCACTAAGGTACGTTGATGAAGGTTTACCTTCTAATAGATGTGGATGTACATACGTATATAACCTTTTAGATCATTACTCTACCATGTTGAACCATTTCACAGGAGTGGATGTGCGCAGCATATGTTCCCGACCTGGCAAAGCTCTGCAAATTGAGAACAAGCCATCGTACCTGACCAGAGACCAAATCACTGCGTCATCCTGTCTCATCAACCCACAAAGCAGATCGATCGTGATGAGCATGACTGCTTCCCTCGGTCAGCAAATCAACGTCACTCTGGTCGACCTGCACGCTGCATCAGCCAGCAGTCAGCAGCGACAGGGTGGCTGCCTTGATTATGGCCAAATCATCGAGTCCAAGACGAGGCAGCAGAAGAGAATATGCGGAGGAGGTCATCAGCGGGAGCGCTGGTTGATGACGTCCAACTCCAACCTGGTTGAAGCTAGGTTCCCTCAGAACATGCAGGGCAGGTTCATGCTCAGGCTTCAAGGTAAGTCAGACCTCTAACTCACTCTTAATTAATTCATGATTGCCTGTTCAGCTATCGGGTGTGCGGATCTGAGTACTCCTAATGGAGGCTGGATCAAGAGGGTTGGTGACAGCATTTCAGTCGGCTGCTTTACCTCCAAACAAACATGGCACCTGACATGCAAATCAAACCGATGGAGTGGAGTTATTGGCAACTGTACCGCTGGTAGGTTTCGTATACAAGGTTACTATGACTCTGCTAGTCTACTTACGTAATGAATTGCAGAATATCCACGATTAGCAAAGGTAGAACAGATAGATGATCAACACGCAGCACTTGGGACAGGTGAGGACTATTTTTTGAGTGAACTGTTGGACAATGCTTGTTTGCAGAGGTGTGGGTGTCTCTGATCATCGCATGCTGCATTGTGGTCGCAGTGGCTTCAACCACATTCATCATCGTCTGTTGGAGAAGGTGAATAATTTGTTTTGCAGCACCCTCATATATAATAACCTTTGCATACTCGTCACAGGCGCATGTTGAAGAGTGAGATCGCCAAGATGAAGACAAACCCAGCGCAATTCATGACCATCAAAAACAGCGGTGGAGGCAAAAAGAAGGACGACTCTGGCTCAGAATACATGTTCCCTGTGTTCCGACCCAAGAGCACTCTGGACGAGACTGAGGACGCCGTCTACGACTTCTGCTTCAGTTCAGGTCAACAACAGTCAGCAGGTCCCAACAACGTCATGACGTCATCAGTGACATTGCCTTACAAAGCAAACACTGTCACCAGGCAGCTGAGCCATCCTTCCAACGCACAATCCTCAGGCTCTCCTATCTACAAGACTCTTGTCTTTGTCAAGCCTTAATCCCCGTTCAATTCACTTTAAAACCTTTCCGTGCATATAGGTCAATCAGCTTGTGTATTGGTTGTTGGACCTCTGCATAGACTCAGTATAACCGTATTATTATCACAAAATAATGTGTGCATCTAGTCTAAAGAGCAAGATCTCAAAATTAAGATTAGCATCTCACTTCATCGTGTTTGGTTGGTTTGCTTTTCAATGGTGTGTGCTTCAAGGAATGTAGTTATTTGCTCTTAGTCTTTTGTATGCTTTGTGTTTTTCCTGTTTCAACCATTTTCCATTAATGACCTTTTTTTATGTACACATGTATTCAAATACAAATGTTTCTTTAGTATTTTCGTATTATGCTCATAATTTTTATGATAAAATGATCATTGTGGCAATAAACTTGATTGAAAGAAAACTGGTAATAGTCTAATCAAGTTTATACATGAGAATCCTTGCCATTAAACAAGACAGTCAAGAACTTTCCTCATTCACATTGTACATCTACGATCTATGTAGTATCAGATTACCTCTAACAAATTTAGCATTGATAAGTGGAAACATTATCAGCAATCTGATTCATGTGCATATTGTTTAATCAATGTCAATTATATTATAATATAATGATATGGAATGACTTGCGATTATGTGTATCCTAAATTTGTTGTTAAAAAAAAAAACTAAAAATATTTGGTGTGTAGAATCTCCACCGAGAATATATACACACATGTAATTGAAAGGAAGTGCCGACAAAGTGAAAAAAAAACTTTGATTTGTTTAATATGGTAGGAAGCGTTATTATAATGATCCTAATTAAGTTCATGCACCTAAACTGAATAGAGAATGAGCTGAACATATCTAGAAGGATCTACATGTATATACAACAAGCATGAATCACTCTTTAATCGATCTGGCATTCCATCTGGTCATGATGATCTTTCCATGAGTCCACAGAAGAACAGAGGACGATTGGTGGTACTGATCCTAAAGGACTATCACAAGGAAAACTAAATCCAGAGGTGAATCAACGATTTCCTGACAGTGAAGACAGTGAAGAGCCCCTTTTGATAAGAATTTAAACTACCGTCATTCCGAACCAAAGCTTGACGTGGAGACCAGGTATCTGTTTCTGGATTGTAACGTTCTCCTTGATCACTCAGAAGCAGGATCTTGCCTTTCCAGGTCGCCGCAGTCGTTAATGTGTTGTGAACGTGATTTGGCCTGGATAGGGTAGCCCAGGTGTCAGTTGATTGGGTGTAAGCAAAGCAAACTCGTTCAGTCCCACCAACACAACAAATATTTTGTCATTCAGAGAAACGGCAGCTCCAGACTGACAGACTCTTGGCATGTCTTTCTTCAGTTGCCATGTGCCAACAACAGGATTGTTTTTTTGTTTTTTTTCACATCAGTTATGTTGGTGGTTGAAAAATGCATGTATGAGTTCTTTTTGAAGGTGTCTAAGTTGGGGGGATCTGGGAATATTCTTGGGGGAAGATTATTAAAAGTTTTTATAGGAGCAAAAAATTTATCTATTTTTTGAAGATTGTTTTTGTTTGAGGTTAATGTCATCTGATGCTGGTGTTTCCTTGTTGAGCTTCTTCTGAGATGTGACCTTGGATCGTTGGTGACAATAGGCAATGTTGTCCTGGTGTACTTAGGCCCTTCTTCTAGCACAACTTGCTTGTAGAGCATTGTCGCTTGATCTGTCTTCCTTCTCGTAGTAAGGCTGCTGACTGTATCAAGCCCGAGAATTCTTAGAGTTGAATTTTGAAATTTGTCGAGCTTGCTCAGACTATTTTCTCCGACGTAGGGTAACGTGTAGCAAATTAACAAAACATCTTCATATGCTATTTGTGCATATGAAAATTGCTTGATTGCGAAAAGGCCGGACCTTAACATTATCATGATTATGAGGCCGGATTAACGATTGTGAAGTTTTACTGTTCATGCACAATTTATTGGCACATTTTTGGCTTGTGCCACCACACAACACTCAGTTTAGTTATGAGTGTTCTGTCACTTCTGTGTGTCACACTTGCGTGTGATTAGAACTGATTTTGTTTCCCGTTTAAATGAGTATACAGTGTAAGTATGTTAAATCACTAGTAAACACGAGTGATATAACGCAGGCTGCATTTCCTTTCTCGAACACTGTAGCAGTGCTGTCTATAGGCATACCGGGTACTACAAAACCGTTATAATTATATAGTCGCTGAGCGGTACTTTGTAATAGAATGCAGGGAAGATAACTCAATAAATTATATGTAAGCTTTTATAGTACTCTAGCTGGAATATTCCCCGATCAGGGACTCGGGCCAGCACAGATCCCAGTTATAGAAATAATATTCCGTCAGTACTAGGACAATCCTTGGGATATATCGAGAAGATTCTAGAGGGATCCTCCGGCCCAGGGTTTGTTACATATGTACCCTTTAAATTACATGTACCGAATAAATTTTATCTCTCTTTATCTCGAATCTATCTAATAGTTGCCGAACCCCTCTTGTTGACATTGTGCTTGCCACATAACAAGACTCAGCTGAATTTTAAGAATGTATAATGTACAGTAAATGTGATATACCGGTACGTGTACTTTGCTAAAAACGACAATTACATGTATAACAGTTTAACCATTATAGGCCTACATGCATAGCCAATTGCACCTAGACAACAATAGCCTATTATAGTATATACCCGTAATTTAAAGCAATTAACTGGTCCACAAATTAATGCTTGGTATTTTAGTCTAAGGTGGAGTTAATAATAATAGCCAGTATATATATAATAGGACATTAAATAGGCCTGAGAATCGAAAATAAGGAATCAATAAGTCGATGTTGCCTTGTGACCAATGTGCGTCTGCTGCGCCAGTAGTGGACAGATGAATAAGGCGTGAGTAAATCACGCGAGTATAATAATAATAATTCGATTCACCACCACCACTGTATAATTATGTAATAGCGTTTACCCCACAAAAATGTGTAAACCCCAACTATTCAAAACCCAAAAAGTCTCGATCGCTGTAAAGTTGCAGCTTGCACAGCTAAATCGGGGGAGGTCTGCACCGAGACGCATTGTACGTGTCTCATTCACTGTAAGCTGTGGCCAGCTGTAACCACGGTAACCTGCGTCAGCTAATACTCCAGTAAAATATAATAGTTCTGAAAGAGCCGGGCCAAACCAGAACAAAATTGCAGCAGTTATAGCCTATAACATGCAGCTTTAGCCCACCAAATTCACCTACTTACTTCAGACCGGCGAAAATACCAGACTTTCTGCAGCACAGAATGATAGTAAGATACGGTATCAGTGTAAATTCATTAATTTTCGCGGGTATTTTATTTCGCGGTCAAGCGCAAGCTAAAAAAATTCGCGGTATATAATTTCGCGGCCGAGCGTGGGTTAATGACCTTTTTTTCAAGGCTATCAGATGCATGCGGTTGGCGTGATATAACACCTGACAGCATGTGCTACTAAAATGCACATTTTAGAGGCAAGCATTTTCGCGATATTAATTTTCGCGGTCGACCGCGATCGCGAACATAGCGAAATTAAATTCCGCGCAAAAATGAATGAATTTACAGTATACAGCTTCATACAGCACGGAATATAATTATGTCATGCAGTGACCTGGATATGTACTTGTATGGCCAGCAGGACTCAGTGCGTTATGATCATACATCATCATCATGTTCATGGGACCATCTGGCTGTTATGGAGGTTAATATTCCTCTGACATTTGGTTAGCCTATAATACTAAAGTACAAAGATTATTCTCGTATCTTTGCATTAAATTCATAATTATTATGATACAATCATAATTGTATTATAATAATTAAATTAAGAGTCAAGTCCGAATGGCATCGACTGCTCACAATCAATTTTCAAGGATCTTGGATGATGGACTTGAAGTTCGGTTGCAATTAGGGTCGATTTACCGTCACTTAATGAATTCTATGTTGCCTGGCGGAAAATTGTCCGCAGGATTTGGAGGGTACATCCACGTACTCATTGTAACACACTTCTTTATTTAATGAATTCTCCTGAAATTTCCCTTCAGTTATTATACCGGTTTAAAACTTTTCATTCCAGCTGTTCTGTCAGCAATAATAGACTTGTTCGGTCATTCATTCACTCTCTTCCTTTTAGTCGATCCTCTGTTGGTATTAATAGGCGAATCATGCTGAGTCAGTCAAATATATTATGTAACACCACATCTAAAGACAATAATGCAACCGCAATGGGTATCAAAGAATTATGTAATATAAGAAATAATATTTTGAGTATATCTAACGAATTCGATAATACTGATGTTTTGTTTTTAATTAATTCACTATGTATTAATTGATTGTATAATTATTACCGTATCTTGAATTGATGCAAATCTGTTTTTTGTTAAGTGTTTTTTTTTTCTAGTTTTTGCTTTTCTTTATCCGTTCATTTTTCCTGTACATCTTTTTGTACGAAATAAATTATTATTATTAATATTATTATTAATATTATTATTATTATTATTATTATTATTATTATTATTATTATTATTATTATTATTATTATTATTATTATTATTATTATTACCATCAGGCATGTATGCGTATACATGTATTGGTTATATACACCTTGTATGTGTAGGAATTTGGACGACTCGTGAGCATTCGACCTATCTACCGTTTAAAATGACGTCATTTGATCTATCAGCATTCTGCCTTTTTACATCGTGTACATGACTCAGGTGACGCTTTAAGTGCGCATGCACATGCTCACTATAGCTACGCGCCCATACTAGTTCACTTTTGTCTTGCGTGAATCATGGCTGCAATGTCTGAGGCAGATCTGAAGGTTGTTTTCGAGGCAGTGGACGTGGATCAAAGTGGATCGATCACTCACGTGGAGTTGGTGAATATGCTGAAGCAGCTCTTTAAAGGAGATGAAATTAATTTTGACGAATATGCTGCGGTAGGACCTTTTTACTATCTCAGAAACTTTGTCTCATATGATACGTGTTGCTTAATTTTTTTTTTTCATAGCTACTTTTCGTGAAGCGAATATTTCTCTCTTGTTGATTTCTCCCCTCCTTTCTCGTCGATCATTCTCTCTTCATCTCTCCTCAGACAATCGTGAAAGAGTGCGATAAAAACAAGAATGGGACAATTTCCTGGGAGGAATTCAAGGAAGTCTTCATGAAAGTCGACTCTGTCTAAGAACACGCAGTCTCCTTCTCTTTGAAGAATAAATGTGAAAATAAGATTTCTGTACGCATGAGTGGCGTGACTAAACGTGACTATTTCTATTCATGTTTTACTTCATGGTAGCGTTTTTACTTTAGAATGGAA